>JACEGR010011880.1:0-13357 GCA_014170235.1 Listronotus bonariensis | reverse complement strand
AGCTAGCTAAGCTGCTTAAAAACATAACTAAGATATATAAAGGATATTTTTTTAATATTTCGCCAAAATTCAGGGACATAGTTCTTGGTTAAAATCAAAAAAAAAAAAATGCCTGTTTTCTTTTTATCCATATAAAAAACATTGCCAATAGCGAATAATAAAAATTAAGAGAATATAGAAAAAAAAATAATAATTCTTGTTTTGTATATATTAGAAGTACTGTACTAGTTGATAACGAAATATACGAGGATATCAGATTTATCGTAAATTTTTTTCCTAATTTACTAACCTTTACTTTAAAACCCAAGACGTTTAGAACACATACTCATAAAAATGTCTTTGCCCAATTTTATTCAAGAAAACGTCTTTAAATTTTATCTCAGAATTAAAAACTTATCCTGTTTTTTAAAATATGGAAATTTATCCAAAATAAGTATAAACGCGATACATTAAACATATGGTTCGCAAGTTTAGATCTAAATACAAGGACAGTGTCGACAATGTTAAAAATATGCAAAAAAACATTTTAAATAAAATTTAAGGCAGTCAAAACCGACAATAACGACCTTATTACTTTATGATGTGTACATAAAGTTAAAACATGTATCATAGACAAATTTACAATACAAGATAAAAAAAATTATTGTCGAAAAAAAAAGATGACAACATTTTTTATATCACAGCCCTTACGGTTAAGGTTAATGGTCTAATATTATTAATATTACAATTATTGAAGGTTACTTATTTCGTAAACAATGCGTTAAGCTTAGAAACTAAGTACCTTATAGAAGAAAACGTGATGAAAATCAAACAGAACTTCTTATGGTAACCTAAACTTGACGTATAACGTGCCATCGATACATTTTTAGGGGTATTTGTCTTTGTTTTTTAATGTTTTTTTAACCTAAAAATAACACCGTGATGACCAAACATATTTCTATTTTTATGCTTTTCTACTTTGGCACTAATGTTTTGCATTTTTACTTTTATAATAACTTACAACATTAGGCAAAACTTTAAAAAATTAATTCTTTTTGACAATTGCATTAAAAAATATCTTTGGTCTATATTTTAAAAAAATTATTATTTAGAAAAAATCTGACTACTCCTCTGCATTTTTTATAAAATGTAATGTAATATTTGTTTTTACTTATTTATTAAGTTTTAACCTCTAGGATAAAAGGAAACCTAAAAATGCAATATATTTAATATCGCTCTGCAGCTAAAAACTGACAGGGTTATGACGGCTTTAGTTGTGGCATCTTTTGTTTTCTAAAAAGTAAGTAGTCTAGGTTTCTAAAAACCATAGGACAATCTCGTTATTATTAAGTAAGACACACTGCAATTTCCATCAAAGTAAGACACCGTGTACAGGTTATTAAAAAGGTATTACTTCAGGTAGTTATAAAAGTTAATTAAATAATAATAAATAAAGCATTTAAAATTTAAAATATATAGGTGGCGCATCGAAAACGAAACAGGCGCATTTACTGGCAGCTCAGTTTTTTTTTGAAAAACGTTCAGACCCGTCGATTTTGTTTTCGAGGGGGACACAAGTTTGGCAAAAACATGTTAGCATGCAGCTCCTGGGCGTGGTGACACCAACCCTAAGTCCTAATGAGAGGCGGATCGAGTGACACATCATTTTAAAGCTTCTGACGAGTACTTATAACCCTAGAATATGAAGTCAATATCTTCACCTATTACAATGGCGGTACTTTAAAATTACCTAAATATTGATTTGGATGGCCATATTTCCGAAACTAATAAAGTTAGATGTACCTAATGTGGTGTTTTCTTAAAGCTCTTTTAAAGGTCTTTTTAATGGTGATACTGGTAGTAATATACAGGGTAGAAGAAAAAGTACATATTTTTTATTTAAGAACCCTGTATATTATTTTACCATTAAAAAAATCTTTAAATGAGCTTTAAGAAAATACCACATTAAGTACATCTAACTTTATTAGTTTCGGAATAATGGCCATCCAAATCAAGTATTTAGGTAATTTTTAAAGTACCGCCATTTTGTAATAGGTGAAGATATTGACTTCATATTCTAGGTTTATAAAGTACTCGTCAGGAGCTTTAAAATGATGTATCACTCGATCCGCCTTCTCATTAAGGATTTTAGGGTTGGTGTCACCCCTGCCCAGGCGGCTGCACGTGCTAACGTGATTTTTTGCCAAACTTGTGTCCCCTCGAAAACAAAATCGACGGGTCTGAGCGTTTTTAAAAAACTGAGCTGCCAGTAAATGCGTCTGTTTCGTTTTCGATGCGCCACCCTGTATAAGATACTGCCCACTAAGTCTTTTTAACAATAAATTACCACAACTTTGTACACCACAACATACATTATATACAACAAAGTATCAGAACTTTGTACATTACAGCTCACATTTTAAACAAAAAATTATCATAATTTTGTATACGACTAGCATTTACTCATTATCCATTGGAAAAAAAGTCACGTACAAAAGTTAAAAGATTTATTTAAGTTGGTTAGGAAGTCTTATACCGTGGTTACTTATGCAGATACGTTCATTTGTTTGCCGATCCTATGTGACATTTATTTGTATTCCAAGCCTTTGTTTAATAGTCCTCCAAAAGCGGACAGCTTAGAAACTCAAATAAATGGCTTTATATTTTAAAACAGCAAAGAATTTTTAATAGGTTTAATTAATTTATTTTGGGGTAAGTATAAATGAAAATAAAACAAATTAACAATTTGTTATACTGTCACCGAACTTTTTACTTGGTAAAATGTCTATAAGAAAATACAGTGAAGATAATAAAAGTGCTTTTCCTTGATCTTTAAAATGGGACAAAAAAACAAGATCGGGTTAAATTGGGGTAAAAGGGTATCACCCAAACTACTTTCTGGCATAAAAATATTTTTGGTTACGTGCGTGGCCTAGTGCCAGGGTACTAGCAACTTTGTTTTCAAATGCAGAGGGGGTCATGTAGCACCTTTTTAAAGGCTCCTTGATTCTGTACTCAAGGCTTCTTTGTTTTTGAACTTTCAGACTTAGAACCATTTGAAATTGGTGGGCCGTGTTTTAATAGATTGACTTGTAAGTCAGGAACGGCTGGGCCGATTTGCAAAAACAAAGTGATGTTAAGTTAAGAATCCAAAGATCTTTAAAGCCAGTTGCATCATGGCCCGCCTTTGCATTTGAAAAAGAATACTAGTGTTCTCTTGGGGCTACAGGTCCCATAATTATTTTTATGCGAAAAGTGGTTTAAGTGTCACATTTTTACCCAAATTTTACCTGATCTTTATATCTTGTTCCATTTAAAAGATAAACGGGGTGGAACATCTTTAATATCTCCACTATATAAAAATATTTAAGAACAATACCTAAAGGAAACTTAGAAAAAACGTGTAAACGTAATAAAAAAATAGTTATAGCTACAAAACAGAACACACAAAAAAACTAATTTAAACATATGAGAACTGGCTTTGCTGCGCAAATGTTTTATGGTTAAGTTAAATCCTTACAAATTTGCTTAAAGGGTATATTTTATTTATGAAATTTTGATGGAATCTTTTAACACTTAGCATATTTTACAAAGCCTTTAATTTTTTCTTCTATTATGAACATTTTAGTAAATATTTTATCATAAAAATAATTTTTAAGGAGCCAAGCATTTTTAAACAAATTTTATATGTTAAATTAATTAATTAAATCTTTTTTGTCCTGGTTTATATAAAACAGATTTTGTTCTGCTCTGTTTGGTTGTAGGCGATTTACACTACTGCTACACTGCTGCTTTAAAAAACCTAAGTACTATTTTATTACATTTTATTTAACTTATAGCAATTTTTTCCCATTATTAAGTTTTTACGGTAATTGGTTTTAAATATATTAAAAACATTGTACCAAATTGTACCTTTTAATTTTAAAATTTACCCGGCCCCTACGACAGCCAACTTAAATTAACATGGAAAAAGTTTTGTTATTACTTTCAAATTTTTTTAGGTATATAATTTTTGTTAAAAATTTGACGCTTAAAAAATATTTCATATGATTATCTGCTAACTTTATTTGTTTAAAAGTTATTCTATGTCATAATTATTATAATGTCCGATGTTAGTTTTGTTATTTAACATATCAAACACTTTGGCTGTCGTGGGTGCCGTGTTAATTTTAAAATTACGAGTTGGAATTTGGAGGGATTTTTTATAATTAAAACCCATTCAAAACGCCCGATTTTACTAAAAAAATATGATGAACAAGAAATTTGCACCACGTTCTCCCCTTTGAAACTTCATAAAAGTTACGTTTTGGTAAAAATCTAAAAAATTTTAAATATTGCAAAGATAATGTTTTTTTCGTTTTTTACAACCCTGAATTAGCCTATTTAGACCGTTAAAACGTCCGATTAAAAAAAAAATTAAACCTACCCTAAATAAGGACTACCCTGTTGTTTATTGCTAATGTTTTATAAAAAGAAAAATTTACCTGATTTATTTTTAAAACTTGTGCAAAAACGAATAAAATATTTCTAGAACAAAAAATAGCGAAATATTTATTATATGTGCTAATAATTATCATTATTTAACTTAATTAAAAGTACTTAATTTTCTTACTTAGTTAAAATATTTAGCTAAAATTTTTTATCATTAGTTATTGTTTGTTTTTAACAACAATTTTGCAAACATATGCGAATTGGTAAGAATTTAGAACCCTGTATATAAAACTAATTTGTTATCACTTACAATGATTTAAGGTAAAATAATAATACGGACATATTTACGATATTAAAATATATTTTTGATGGCTTTAATATAAAATTTTGTTCTATTATTTTTTTAAATACTTTTAAGTATTTTTACACTGTCTTATCTTATTAGTTGACTGCTAAACTTCTACACAAACACGTAAAAAATATTTTGTCATTTTTTGTGTGACATAAATTATTTTTTATAAGTACAATAAGGTAATTTATAATTATTATTTAAATTATTTTATTTTAAATTAGCCCTAATTTATTTTATATACTTATAAAGTCTTGGTCTTACGTCACCAGCAAAGCAGCTGGCACATGGATTCAAATAAGAAGCCTCATATTTAACAGAGACTTAAGAATTTCCATTTTAATCTTTAACTTCAAGTTGTTCGGCCAAGAAAGTCTTTAATTCTGCATTGTAAATTTAAATGTAGCAGCTATTTAATTACGTCAAGGCGCACAAATCTCTAGTAAAATATTTCAGTCTTTCCATTTTTATTAAACATATAGGTAATCTACATTTCTCAAAACTTTATAATAACCTTAGAACATAACTGTATATGTATAAATAAATAATAAATACTATATATAATACTTATAAATATTTTTCTTTAATTTAGCTATTTTAACTAGGTTTTCCATATAAATATACACAAAATATAATTAGGCTTTCCTTTAGGCTAAGAATGTTTGATAAATATTTTAGGAAAAATTAAACTTTTTATTAAGGGCTATTCTGCTCTTCTTTCTACCAAACTGAGGCCAATCCTTTAAACTTTCTAGAACAAACCAGAACTTTCCGTAAAATCTTAATATTGCTGTCAGTGTCAAGAAATTGAGATCTTACGGAAAGTTCAAAGGCCTGACCTCAGTTCAGTAGAAGTGAGTTTTAACCTGCTTAGTACAACTGGTCCTTAATGTTATATATTGTTTTTATGTTTTGGGTATATAAAAAAATTTATATATATTTTTGATATACCCAGAAACAAGGTACCCCATTAAAAAAATGCAATTTTGTGTTATATCGCAAAAATTCAAACATTGATATTTATTTTATGTACGCCAGTGGATTTTAGGTAAAAGATATAAAACTTTTGTATTTGAAGTTTCTTCTATCTTTTCAAATGTTCGAGTAATAAGACATAATAATAACCGACAAATTTTGAGAATTATCCTGTATCTTTTAAACCAATCAAGTTAGCGTGGATTTGTTTGCGCCACCAAGCTAAACACTAAAAAGATAATGGAACAAGTATCTTTTCTTCTATACCTTATAGTCCAAAACAAAAAAAAAAAACACCCAGTACATGTTCAGCCAAACAGAATTGTAAACAGGCAATGCGTGGAGGGAAACAGCCCCAAAAGCCGGCATGTGAATATTTCGGATAAAATAAAAAAATTGTGCTTGCTTTGTTGTTGCCTGACTGGCCGATATACCTTCAAATTTGGTTAAAACAGTAAACCTACCTAAGTTTTTACAAATAGTTTACTTTAGTAAACCATGTCGTTAAAATTACGCAGGGTTTACCAGTCCATTACTGGATAAGCCCGTGAATGGATGCGTTGTTAATTAAACAATTAAATATTTATAATCTGTTAGTAATAACTAAAGATCCAAGTACAATTTACTTCCTTTTAGCAACTCTCATTATTACCCTTTTCCCATTTAAAATGGCTTAGGTTCAAAAACTCACCTAACATAATTTTCAACATTTCCCGACCAATATGATCTGTAATTTGTCTGCGTAAATCCCAACGTCCCGCTTTTCACTTCCAAGTCGGAAATTACAATATCCAAACGTGATAACCCTAATATGAACATCCTCGCTTGCCCTCCCTGTTATAATATTATCCTTAGGGTATATAAAATACGTCGGTGTAATAAACTGTATTTATTTAGTCCTAAACTAAATACAGTCTTTGTTTCGTTTTTTATATTTATTATTAAAAATAAAACGCGAATTTTAGCAGCTATACACGACGTGCCAGCTCGATACTTTTAATTGAGTTTAAGGCTCTCCGCACATAGGTCGGTAAAACAGCGACGAGAACACGATTTTTACAGGCATCGACAGCACGTAGGCATATTAGCATGTCCGATCTCAGCAATCCACGGCTCTTCAGTAAACAAATGCAATACAGAACCGTTTTGTGTTTTGTTTACATTGTCTGATTCATATTGTGATTGAGTCTGGTTTTACAGGGAAAAATTAGTGTTACGTCAAGAAATTTTTGTACCAAAAGATGGATTTGTTTAATAGTATTTCTGACTCATGTGCCAAAAAGTAACTTATTACGCTATTCTCAAGCAACTGCCGTACACCAATTTATTCTTATGAACCAAATTTGAGAAAGTGACAAGTTCACTAATCAGATCTAACCATCTTCCGGAATAAATTTAAAAATTTAAACTGTAATAAAAAATGTCTCCAATATTTTACACTTTGGAGCTAATAATAATAATGTATAGTTTAAATGTTTATTAAATATACAGGGCGTCTCTAAAAGGTTTGGACAAAATGCTGATACAATCTTCTTGGACCCAAAATAAAATGATCTAATACAATTAACCTTCAAAAAGTCAAAAAGTTGCTGGTTTGCAAGATACAGGGTGTCAAAGTTTTCATTTTATTTCAAATCAAATCATTTATTGATGTTAACATACATATAGTATTTACACAAGTCATGGGGTATAAAAAAATGTTTCGTTAATTAAAAATTTTCTAAATCTAAATCAATAACACATACTTACTTTACTGGCAAAAACACTATAAACACAAATAAAAATCCTAAAAAACACATCTATACATAAAGAAATACAATATTAAAAACATAATATGGCTACCATATACAATTTAACAATTCATCTACTGAATAAAATGCACCACTGATAAGGAAAGACTTTACTTTATTCCTGAATACTATAGTTAGTAGTTGTTTTATATTTTCGGGCACTTTATTGTAAAAATGAATACCTAGATGATTAGGACCATTCTGGCAACATTTCAACCTCCAACAATTTAATACCAAATTTTGTTTATTTCTAGTGTCGTGGTTATGTACTGAGTCATGACTTTTATACCTAGCTATGTTCGTTTTAACATAGCATATAGTTTCTAGTATGAAAAGCGATGGAATTGTTAATATGTTATTAAGTTTAAAGGCCTCTTTGCAGTCATCCCTATATCCCAGGCCCTCAACTATTCTAACAGCCCTTCTTTGCAAACGAAAACCCTCCCCGCCCCCGTAGCATGACCCCAGGCAACTATCGCATAACCCATGCGCGAGTGACAGAGAGAGAAGTACGCCTGCCGAAGGACATTCCGAGACACACACTCAGCCAGGTTACGTAAGATGTATATATTTTTACAAATTTTTTGAGAGAGCTGATCTGTGTGCGTGTCCCAACGCAGTCGGGAGTCCAAACTGACACCAAGAAACGTCGCAGACTTCACCATGTCAGCTTCCGGTATTTCTCGTGTAGAAAAACCATTGACTGCGTCTTCTCCACGTTAAGAAAGAGTAAATTTGAACCAAACCAAGCTTCAGCCATTCCCTGTGCCTCCCGACCTTGACTTAGCCTCATCCAGATCTTTATGCTTATTGATTATGGTAGTATCATCCGCGAAAAGAGTGTACCGTGATGTTGGATCATAATTAGGAAGATCATTAATATAGATTAAAAAAGCAACGGTCCAAGGACTGACCCTTGTGGCACTCCGATATTTAAACTTCTCTTCGCGGACTTTACGCCCCCCAGTGCAACTCTCTGGGTTCTACCTGCAAGAAAGCTCCCAATCAGAGACAAGCTAGAGTTATGAAAATTATATCTCTGGAGTTTTTTAAAAGTAGTTCGTGAGAGACACAGTCGAATGCCTTACTTAGGTCGCAGAAAAGAGTTGTTATATATGTGGAGTCTTGGAAAGTATCAAGAATAGTCGATACTAAATCCAAAATAGCCAAGGTAGTATTAAGGCCCTTTCTAAAACCGAATTGACTGCCAGTAAATATATTATAAGATTCACAGAAATGTGCTCATTCTTATGGCCATACACTTCTCAAATATTTTAGAAAGTATTGGTAAAAGAGAGATTGGCCTATAATTCGAGACGTCACCCGGATCACCCTTTTTAAAGATTGGGACAACTAGAGCTTCCTTTAAAACATCCGGAAATACTGACTCCCGAAAACAAAGGTTTATTAATTTGGTTAGAGGACTTATAATCAGGTTCTTAATAGATTTAATTAAAGCAACATCAAAGCCATAAATGTCCTTACTAGGTTTATTTTTTAAAGAATCGATAACATCTCGCACCTCATTAAATGTCATTTCGGCAAAACTAAACTCAGGATGTTCAGGCTCAGGTATATTTTGAGTCGGATCAAAAATCGCTGGCTTTACTCTACTTTGAAGGTCCTGAGCAATTCTAACAAAAAATTGTTAAATTCGTCAGGATGTAAATTTACGTCTACCCCTGTGTTGCTTTTAACTATGCCCCGGTGTTCATTGATTATATTCCACATGCATTTAATGGGGTTTGAAGCATTTTGGATCATGTTATCATTTGCTGTTTTTTGGCATTTCTTATTGCTAGCTTATATCGATAATTGTATGTGTTTTTGAGTTTTTTTAAAAAGGAATAGGGTGTTTAGTGTATAGTTCACATAAAAATTTAAGATGTTCACGCATGCACCTAAGATTATCATTAAACCAGTTAATGGTTCGATTTTGATCATTTCTTTTTTGATATGTTTTTTCAGGAAATGATTTACGAAAGGCCTTTGACAGACAGTCACTAAACATAGAAAACTTTTTATTTGCACTTAAGTTAAGATTGTTTATAAAATCCCAATTAAACTGCTGAACACAATTATAAAACTGAAACTTACCCACCTCTGTTATGGGTCGAAAAGTTACTTTGGTGGTCTTTAAATTAGATTTACTCATATTTGTTGGAATATTAATTATCTGTCCAAGGTGATCTGAGATAGATGTATTGACTAGTGAGACATTACAATTTAGATGGTCAAAATTAATAAATATATTATCGAGGCATGTAGCTTGACGAGTAGCACCAGTTACCATCTGCTTCAACCCATATGACTCCAAAAGACAACACAGATCGATGCACTCTCTGCTTTTAGTGCCAAAATGAACATTAAAGTCCCCAGATATTATTATTTTATTTTGACAGTCAACCTTGCTTAAGGCCCCCTCAAGGACTTGCAGGAAGGTGTCAAAGTTACCAGATGGGGATCTATACACATTTAAAACGTAGGTCTTAAGCCTTTTAATAAAAAATACCACAAATTTCGATCGTTTTTTCAACAGCTAGTGCATTTACCTCAGTGAGAACTGAATAGTCCAAACATGGATCCATAAAGATTGCTGTTCCACCTCCGCGGGTACCATCTCTACAGAATGCTGCAGCCTTTACGTATCTTCCTAAACGGGTTAATTCTATTTCCGTGAAATTAAGCCAGTGGTTCATTTATGCAGACTATATCAATTTTCTTATCTACACTACACTATATACTACACTATATTTAAATTGTTTTTATATATTTTTGCTAATATTTCAAATTTTAGTACAAAATTCAGCTTAATTTTATTCAATCTTTTTTAAGGTAAGAAATCGAAAAGTCGCTAAGTTTTTGTTGTCAAAATGTAGGCGCCACCACTTTTAGGCCTTTGCTTTAAAATGTCATGACTTTTTTGCCCCGATATATTATGGCTTTAGCAAAAAAATATTCTCTTTTCTTTTGTGCACAAAAATTGTATCCCTGGTAAATATTGCTACGACCAACCGTTTTTAGACATATTAAAAGTGTTATTCCATACAAAAGTTTTTTTATTGAATTCTTTAAGCTTTATCTGGGCCACCTGGCGGTCCAAACCACAAACTCTTTCGGTCAAAATACAACGATCTTGTGCACAGTTTGCATGGTCAAAAGGTTTATTGTTTAGAAGATACTAGGGTTTTAACATTTCTATTTTGTTTATTTTATTTTGACACCACGTATCTTGCAAAGGATCAACTTTCCAACTAGAGACAGGCTTACACCAAAGCGCTGTGGCAAGTAGCAAGTAACGCGCATCTAGCATGTTACTTCCAAATAGAAGCCAAGACAAAAATGCCACGCCACTTGGATGTGCGCTGTTTACTCATTTGTTTGCGTTGGTTCTATATGAAGTAACAGCTAGACGGTGCTTACCTGCTACTTGCCACGCCACTTTGTGTGCTTCGTAAGATAAATTGCATTGTTGTATTTTTGGCGCAGGGATTACAAAAAGTTTTTCTTTTGAATAACACGGTAAATCCTAGATATCCCGAAAAAGAGTTGCTCGTAGCATGATATTTACTAAGTATACATTTTTTTTTTGGACATATATAGTTGAACAGATTTTTCTTACTACAAAGTTACAATATAAGGCACAATAAAATTGAATTTGAACATAAGGAAAGGACGGCAATACAATTCACCTACATATTGCAAAAAAGAGCACGAGCATATTCTGATTCCTATCCCTGACCAACACCTAATTTTATATTAGGAATAATAAAAAAGGTATTTAAAAGTAACCGAAATGAAATGAAAGAATTTGACACTTTGAACCTAAACGATCATCTTTTTGATAAAGGTAAATAAGGTTAAATCGGATTATATTTTGGTTCGAGAAATATGTAACATTTTGTCACAAGAGCTTTAAGAGACAGCCCAGTATGTTTTTTTGTTTATAATTTGCTTGGTAGCTGTAATTCCTAAAACTACGCCCTAAATTTGATAAAACGCCAAATGTGACAAGTTTAAAAATTTAAATCTGTAATTTAAATATTTTGGCCGTTTAATTTCAATATTACCCAATAAATTTCAAAGACAATGTTGTCCCCAATTTTTGCATGTCTCCTCTATACAGAAAGTACAATTTATTTTTACTTGTCTAGTTCCTTAGTAAAAGGCCATCTTTAGGGCTTAATTTAATAATTAAACGAAACTGTTAACATTAATCCTTTTTAATGAGTATCATAAATTTTAGTGTCCAAGTTTACTATTGATTGCATTTGGAACATTTATTAACATAAATATTTTGCAATTCAATATCCTTAAAATTTCTATTATTTTGATATTTAATTCCGGCATTATTAGAAAATTGGGTCCAGTAAAACAAAAGCCGTTTTTAACCTTTTTCGACCTGCACAGGGTGTCCGGATTCCGTTAAAATTGCAAGGTAATATTTATAAGGGATAGAAACTTGCGGTTATTGCAAATTCTGGCTACTTATTGATGTATTAAAAGATTTAACTAAAACATTTTAATGTTTTTCTTCGTTTTTGACTTAAAGGGCATTTTTTTGGATGTTCCTCGTTATGTTACTTACAACAAAAGGAAAAACTAATATCAGTAGGCAGTTTTACCTTCTTTAGTAATAATAATTGCTTTGGCTTGGGTAGGCCTGATGCTAAAAACCAAGTCACTGACTAGATATAATAATAATTTTTAATATTAAAATAATAATAATAAATAATATTATTATTTTTATAATAGTACATGTCTCTTATTTTATTTAAATGGTTTAAACGATAAATTTCCTCTTATATAAAGGCTTTTGACGTGCCAACAATTATTGGCGAAATTCAGCTAGTTATTAAAAAAAAATAGTTATACGGCTTTATTTAAATAAAAGCTAAAAATAATTATTGGTATTTTTATTGGAGATACTAAAGCTTTACAGTGAAAAAAAATTGTTTTAAGGTAGTCATGGCAAATGCCTTTGCCGCTTAAATATAAGTTATAAAAAATATGTTAAAGAGCTTTTATTGTACTAAAAGCTAAAAAATAATTTGTTAAGTTCTAGCTACCAGATCGCACTAATCTTCTCATTAATCTGGGGCATTGATCAGACAAATAATAAAACCGTTGAGTGTAGCGTATTTAAAGTAAATATTACGATAGAAATGTCAAGGGCCAACGATTTTATTACTTGTCTGATCAATACTAGATTATTAAGCAGACTGGTGCGATCTGAAGTAGCTACGACTTACCAAATTAGCTTTCTAGCCTTAGGTATAATGAAACCGTTCAACATAAAAAACAATATTTTATATCATGTATTTTCAAGTTTTTAGATTTTTATTTTATTAAGTTCATGTAAAGCACTTACTATAACTTACTAGAAGTAAATAACAATTTTATATTAAATATGTAATTGGCATTTGTGGCAGCGACCATTTTAAATTTTATTTTTTTTTATAGTGGGCTCTACTTTACCAACAAAGCCCTTTTATTTAATACTTATAATGAGGTAGTTGTGGAAAAAATATGTAATCAGCAGTGTTGGATTTACCAGCAGGCTGAGCAGCCTGGGCCTTGGGCGGCTAATTCTTAGAAGGCGGCAGATTTGCTTATTTGGCTTTAGAAACACTTGTAGGAGGAGTAGAAAAATAAAAGTAAGAACTTTTTTCTTTTTTATTTCCTTTAAATTGTTTTTAGGCAAAAAATTAAAAAATGAGGGGTGGCAAAAATTAATAGCCTACGG
Organism: Listronotus bonariensis; assembly: GCA_014170235.1. NCBI lineage: Eukaryota > Metazoa > Arthropoda > Insecta > Coleoptera > Curculionidae > Listronotus > Listronotus bonariensis. The sequence goes on along the minus strand of JACEGR010011880.1, from coordinate 87 downwards.
GCGGCAAAAATATGTATATCCGCCACTGGAGATCAGCCATTTTGTAGCGCAGCGACCATATTGATTTGATTTATTTCTTTATAGCGA
>JACEGR010011879.1:0-13358 GCA_014170235.1 Listronotus bonariensis | reverse complement strand
GAATTAAGGGGATGCCCTAGCATCGTTAAATTAGCTAAAACGCGATTTGCTACCGTTTTTTAAATATTTTTTTGAGAAAAAGTTGTACATAGAAAAGATTCTTTAAATGATCCAAAGTTTTTTTTTTCCCCAGGGAGCCGTCTGCATGTCCGGTGGCACTGCAGCCTGAAGGCTTATTGTACCAAACTCCCGTTTTATTGTACCCATTCCAGTACCCTAGTTCCTTGAAGAAGGCGGTATAGGTCTGCTGGGTGCGTACCATATGTTTCCGGGGCACTCTAATATCCCCGAAGATTGCCTGTCTTTTGTGATCCAGTGCCTCACACTCTGACAGTATGTGGGATACTGTTTCGGTCTCTGCTCCACATAATCTGCAGTCCAGATCTCCGTTGTATAATCCCATTTTATTTAGGTGTTCTTTCACTGGAGCATGTCCGGTGAGGAAACCTGTGATCGTTCTTAGCTGATTCCTACCCATTTTGAGTAGTTCTTTAGCTCTTTTTGTGCATGGTCCACTGATGTATATTTTCCCATGCATGTGTTGAGGAAGCCTTTCCCAGTGCAGTCTTTGCTGGTCCTTTACCCAGTTTTGTACCGCACTCCGAAGGTACTCTTTGGCACTCCAAGGACTGGTTCTGGCCCGACGTATGTCGTGGCTGACCCCCTTCTAGCCAATTCGTCTGCAGTTTTCATTGCCTCGAATTCCGCAATGCCCTGGCACCCACATCAACCTCGTGTTTGTTGCGTTCCGCCAGTTCCCTGAGTTCCTCGAGGCATTCTAGTACCAGCCAAGACGATACCTTGGGATTAATTAGTGCACCAAGGGCTGCTTGACTATCCGTAAGAATGTTGACAGTACAATTTGTGCGGGGCCTTTGGTTGTTAATCCTGGCACATTGTAAGATCGCAAAAATTTCTGATGAAAATACAGAGGCGTGGTTTCCCAGTGGAAAGGTCAAACGAGTGTTTCCCATCTCACTGTAGACACCTGCTCCTGACCCTTCTTCGGTTTTGGACCCGTCCGTATACTCAGGTTTGACCTCGAAGAGAGTCTGCCCAAATTTTCGTTTGCCCAGTTCTCCCTTGGGCGTATTGTCACCTGAAAGGGTCTTCTGGGTACGATTTGTGGGGTGATCCAAAGATTATCGGAAAGTTAATTGATTTTTGGTAATGGTAATAATTAACACATTAAATTTCCTAAAATTACAAAACCGTAAAAATAACCAACTTTCCGATAATCTTTGGATCATTTTAAGAAACTTTTCACTATACAACTTTTTTCCAAAACAAATATTTAAAAAACGGCAGCGAATCGCGTTTTAGCTCATTTAACGTGCTACGGCATCCCCTTAAAGTAAAAAAAATATTTTTGACAATTTTCTACATTTTATGCATTAACAGTTTTTAAAAATACTTGGCTTAAGGCATCAAATTAAGTTTTAATAAAATGACAATTACATTTTTTTTATTGTCTTGCTTTTAACTACAAATTTTAACATAAAATTCAATTCTCTACAACATTTACTTATACAATTTTGTTCTATTTTTAAAATAAAAGTAGTTAGTTCTCGGGAATTTTTCATATTTTTAGTTATAATACCAATTGGAGTAAAATTTTGTATTTATTAGTTTTGGACCAAGCGACTAGATTTCCCAAAATTTCGTTTAAAAATTCAAAAAACTTTGGTCCAATTGTCTTTTTGTAACACCTATCCTGGGACACAGTGTATATTAAGCCAGTCAGTCCATTTTGAGTTAGTTTACTGAAAATATTTGTTTCTTTATAGGATATATTAAAAGATGGCTGAACGTAGTTTACAACACCTACGCTAATAGAGGTTTTCATTATAATGATTTGCTGCTACTGGATCATATCAGTTAACTGCTTTAAATATAAACAAACAATGGTTTCACTCAGTTTAAAAATACTTTTTCACCTGAATTTTTTCCTTGGCAATTTTTGTTTCGAAGACTTTAATAGTATTTATGTCAAATTTGTTTGCCTAAGGTAAAATTAAAAGCTCTGAAATATGGCATAAAAGAGAAGAGTTGGCTCGAACAACGTTGTAACTCGCTTATAGCATAAAAATGACCACATTTTTAACACGCTTTTATTAACTTGGGTTGTAACTATCTATCTATCTATCAATCTGGCTGGCTATGTAACGGAATCTTTGAGCCTAATTTTAACCAACTTCCAGCTATTCGATTTCTTTGAAACTTTGCACACGTATTAAGGAAACATGACAATGCAATAATCTGCAAACAGTATCCCGTTATCTTTTTTGGATCGCCAGGAAAAAAATTCCATTATATTATAAAAACAACACCTAGGATGCCATCTGTTGGCAACATTTCAAACTTTGCTATTAAATGAAGAAGACATTTTTTAGTTTTTACACAATTTGGTTAGTTGCACCATGGGTGTTCAATTTTTATGAACAATAAAAATATAGGGTTAGTTGCACCATTGGTGTTCAATTTTTATGAACAATAACAGTTAATAAATGCCGTTAACACGCTTTTTTATTAACTTGGGTTGTAACTATCTGGCTATGTAACGGAATCTTTGAGCCTAATTTTAACCAACTTCCAGCTATTCGATTTCTTTGAAACTTTGCACACGTATTAAGGAAACATGACAATGCAATAATCTGCAAACAGTATCCCGTTATCTTTTTTGGATCGCCAGGAAAAAAATTCCATTATATTATAAAAACAACACCTAGGTTGCCATCTGTTGGCAACATTTCAAACTTTGTAATTAAATGAAGAAGAAATTTTTAGTGTGTTGCAATATATTGGCAACGGTCCAAACATTGCCTGGATTGCCATCTGTTGGCAAAATTTCAAACTTTGCTACTTAATGAAGAAGAAATTTTTAGTGAGTTGCAATCTGTTGGAAAAATTTTAAAATTTGCCACTCTTGTTCATTAAAATTTTTTTCGCCATTTTGTCAAGAGTAGCAGAAACTAAAAAATGAAAAATAATTAATAGTTTAAAAAACTAAAAAACACGCTTTTATATGCAACCGAACTAAAAATTAGAAAATAATTTTTCATTAAAAAAAATATTGTCATTTCATAGTAAAAAGCGTGGGGTGATAAATATATTAAATGTTATAATTATTATATTTGCAAATATCTATGATGGAAAAGTTATGAAAAAATAGTAAAATGCACCCCACGCTTTTTACTATGAAATGACAATATTTTTTTTAATGAAAAATTATTTTCTAATTTTTAGTTCGGTTGCATATAAAAGCGTGTTTTTTTAGTTTTTTTAAACTATTAATTATTTTATTTAGATAAAAGCGGGGCAAATGGGATGAAACGAAATCCTCATATGTACACATACAAGGTGTTTCAAGACATGCAAAAAAATTTAGATGACTTCTTGGTCTTCCTAATTATTTAGTTTTTTTTAATTAATACTGTTACCGTGACATAGTAGGAGAGTTCACCTAAAAAAATAGTTTAGCATCATTTTTAACACGCTTTTATTAGCTTGGGTTGTATGTATGTATGTATGTAACGGAATCTTTAAGCTTAAGTTTCACCAACTTCCAGCGATGCGATTTCTTTGAAACTTTGCACACTTATCAAGGACCCATGACAATGCAATAATCTGCAAACAGTATCCCGCTATCCTGATTAGGATCGCCAGGATAAATAAATTCCTTTATAGATTTTCTGTAGGAGAGTAACAGAGAAAGAGCTAGTGCGCGATCTGCGCATGCGTGCAGTTTCGGACGTACTCTCAGCATAAGGCTGACAGAAACTTGTTCGGAGTAGTTGCGTTCTGAAACCCCATACAACAGTGAAGCTTTAAATGAAATGATTAGATTACGAAATAGTTGGTGAAATATTTCAAAATCACATGTCCGCAGAAAACTAATTGATATATCGAACTAAAAAATTAAAAATAAATAATAGTTTAAAAAACACGCTTTTATATGCAACCGAACTAAAAATTAGAAAATAATTTTTCATTACAAAGAGTTTGTATTACAGTAATAAAAAGTCAAACAATGAATCATAATTATATCCCTTAATAAAATAGAATTATAATAAAATTTAAGATAATAACAGAATAATTCACTTCAGAATAAAAGCGTGTGGTGCTTAATATATTAAATGTTATAATTATTTCATTTGTAAATATCTATGAGGGAAAAGTTATGAAAAAATAGTAAAATGCACCCCATGCTTTTTACTCTGAAGTGAATTATTCTGTTATTATCTTAAATTTTATAATAATTCTATTTTAAGGTATATAATTATGATTCATTGTTTGACCTTTTATTACTGTAATAAAAACTCTTTGTAATGAAAAATTATTTTCTAATTTTTAGTTCGGTTGCATATAAAAGCGTGTTTTTTTGGTTTTCTTAAACTATTATTTATTTAGAAAAAAACATTCATTCACAGCATTATTTTGATAAGTTTGGTTTAAATTAAACTTGCAAACTTTTATTATTATAACAAAGAAGTTGTAACAATAATAATAGTGTGACCTAGACTCTTGTTTATTATCATTTTGGTGTAAAATTAGCTTATTTTGGAAATGATATTATGCGGGCTGTGGTGGATTTATCGCTTTTTTATAGGTACTTCCATGGCTTCTGCTCTGAGAAATTGTCCAGTATAGTTCCTCCACTCACGGTTTCCAGCAGAGAAACTCGTGGTGCCACGCGTATGCATCCTTATACGGTCCAACTGTACAGACCCCGAACTTCCCACTTTGTTCGTTGTTTTATCCCCAGAGTTTTTAAAATGTGAAACCTGTTGCCCGCGGAGGTCTTTCCTTCCCCCCAAATCTTCAAGTATTTAAGTCCCGTGTCAACAAACTCCCTCTTACCTCGCTTAAGACACCCACGGTACTTTAGTATTTAGACTTTAAGCCTTCGTGGGTTATCCAAGGATAAAAAAATGCCGGTTAGTAATACATACCAAATAAATTAAGATTTTCTTTCTGTTCGCAGTTAATAAATCTATGCGATTATAAATATTTTCACGCATTAATTCAAAAACAAAACATTAATTTTATGCATTGTTATGAGCTCGAATGTGAGTACTAATTTTCATGTTTAAATTCACAAAATTGCCATTGTCTAAATAGCAGACTTTAAAAAAATATATATTAAAAATGATATGGCCTTGGAATCTTTTCAACCGCTGTTAATCTAATTTCAATGTAATTTTCGCACTAATCGTAGCATCATCACACAATTGTTAAATGTTTGTTAACACGGTCATGCAAACCTGAAACGCACTTGCATGAAAGCGAATGTCAAATTGATATACACGATTCATATGTACCTGTCAGTTCTGCGTCAGTTTTGGCAGCTGGTGGCGTGATCAGCTTAAACATAAGTGGGATTCAGCAAAAAGTTTTTTTTTATTTTTATCAATGTATTAATTACTTATAATAATAATAATATCCTTTATTTCCACAAATCATTGTAACGACAAAGAAACGTCACTACAGAATAAATAAAAAAATAGTTTAAATTTACATTCATTTAAAATCATTTTATTTGTTAAAAACAATTAAAATAAAACAAAAATACAGGTGGTGATAAAATCATTAACAGACATCACAATTAAAATATCTAGTAATAGTTGAACAGATTATGATCAATAATTAAGAAATTTAGTTAAATAGTTAAAAACAGTTAAAATGATACAAAAATACAGGTGGTGATAAAATCATTAACAGACATCACAATTAAAATATGTAGTAACAGTTTTACAGTCTATGATCAATAATCAAAATTAAAAGAGTAAAAACACTTATCCTGCAAGAACTGTAACACAACCCTTCGAAATTTATCCTTGTTCTCTATTTTACACAAGGTAGGTGGCAAGGATTTATAAGCCTTGACAGCACGGTAATAAGGTCCTCTCTCAAAGAACGTTGAATTATGAAAAGGAATACTAAGATCACTCCTGCCTCTGGTGACAATTTTCATTGAGTTGGAATAAAAATCGGAGTTTACAGTGAAACAATGGGGATTTTTGTTCACAAACATTACTAAGGCCAAGAAATATAGACTAGGGACAGTTAAAAAGCCTAGGTTATTAAAATAGGGTTTACAAGAAACTCGAGGATGCACTTTAAGTATGCATCTGATAATACGCTTTTGGGTTCTAAAGATATTAATTGCATGAGTAGTAACTTTCCAAAAGCATGGATAACCTTGGTAGATACCTATAAAATCACGCAATACATCTTCTTGACGACAAAGAGCCATTTTGTTCACTCAAAACCAACAATATAACCCCGTAAACGACGTTTCTAAACTGAAACGTTAACTGTCGTGTCCTACACATGCACAAGTTTGCACGACGCGCCCCACTAAAAATCAAACTCGGACATCGAGTCACATGCCAAGCCAGTTGTGGCAGTTTTTAATACACACGGTCAAATTTGCTCGCGAGCTTTGGCTTTTTGACAGATGTGACAGTTTTGCATGACCGTGTATAACCCGGTTTAGAGATCGGTGTTATAGTGCAAGTCATGAGTTAAGAAATGTTTTTATAAGCTTATAAAAATGTGTATTTTTAACCACGAAAAAAAATTAGAAGTTTTGAAATAGTAATGTATGTAACAAGTGCATTAAGTGATACTTTTTTCGAATGGCAGTTTAAAAGCACGAGCCGTTAGGCGAGTGCGGCAATTCCTTAAGTAACAAAAAATTACTTTCCATGTGTTTTAATATACAGGGTGTCTCTAAAAGGTCTGTACAAGAAGCTACCACAAATTCCTTGGGCCAAACATACGATCAAACGCAATTTACCGCAGTCCAAAAGTTGATTGTTTGGGAGATACAGGGTGTCAAAATTAAAATTTTATTTTGGTTATTTTTAAGTATTTTCCTTAACATTAAACATATTTGGACCAAATTTGGTATTGGGAGGTGTTTAAGGGTTGGGAATCGAAAGATACCCATATTTTTCCCATACAATGTAGAGGGAGTCATCTGCAGTACTTTGCTTATTTTACAATACCATAACTTTTTTCCTTGTCGCGAAAAAAATCATCAAACACTCACCCTTTGCTTATGAGTGGCCACGTTTTGCAGAGCGGGGACACGTTTAACCTTGTGGGCGTCACATTTGAAAATAACCTTAACTGGCAAAAACACATTGTATCTATAGCCACGGCAGCTTCAAAAAAGCTTGGATTTCTTTTCCGAGCCAAAAGTATTTTTCCCCTTCCAATTTATACCTACACTTTGTATGTGTCCCAAATTCGACCCTCTCTGGAATATTGTTCTCATGTCTGGGAAATGGCATCCCCTACAACCCTCAGCATTCTTGATGCCATTTAAAGAAGGGCTGTTCGTCTTATTAATGATCCTTTACTTACTCAAAGACTTCCTTCTCTTGCCCATCGTCGAGCTGTGGGAGATCTATCGCTCTTCTATAGATACTTTTACGGCTTCTGCTCCAACGAATTATCCAGTATAATCCCTCCTCTTGCAGCTCCCAACAGAGAAACTCGTGGTGCCGCACGTATGCATCCCTATACGGTCCAATTGGACAGGCCCCGAACTTCCCATTTCGTTCGTTCTTTTATCCCTAGAGTTTCTAGACTGTGGAACCTACTGCCAGCGGAGGTCTTTCCTTCCCCCAAATCTTAAAGTTTTTAAATCCCGTGTTAACAAACTTCCTCTTACCCTGCTTAAGACACCCACGGTACCCGGATTTTCTAAAAGCTCTGCAATTTACATTAGTCGAGAGGTTGCTGGTTTGCAAGGTACAGGGTGTCAAATTTTCCATTTATTTTTTTACTTGAACACCCTGTATCTCACAAACGATCAACCCGTTTGACTAAGGTAAATTGCATTAAATGGTTGAATTTTGGTCCAAGGAATTTGTGGTAGCATTTTTATAAAGCTTTGAGAAAAATCGGGGTAGCCCGGATAAAGCGTGATGGATGTATTTTGTGTGGTATAAAACGTTTAATCTGAAATATCTCATAAACGGTAAATCAAATTTGTAAAATGTATCTGAATTTATATTTTTAAACATGTTTCAATCTTTTGACCCACCCTGTATACCATAAAACTTTTAATTTAATCAACAACTGCTAATAGAGTTTTAGAACATGCACTTACTTTTATAAGAAAAAGCACACTTAATGGACCACACTGTATTTAATATTAAGCAAAACCTAAAAAGTAGTAAACTTTAAAATAACTTCTACAAAGTAGACTATCTAAACGCTTTAAAATCAGGTAATTTATATCACGTAAATTTTTGAATAAGCTGGAAGTACTGCATTTATTTAAATGTGTCAAAGAAACATTTCAGGAATCTCATACTACCTCAAATAAGATGGATAATTTAGTGCGTTACATATCAACAGTTTTAAAACGCTCTCTATAATCAGTTAAAAATGACCTTCAATTGGACATCTGCCAAACGTCTATAACCGTTGTCTAGTCTGCGTGCTTTTCATTATTTTAAACTGTTTTTTTTTTAATATTGCTACGGGATAATTTTGTTTTTAATTTTTCTTTCAAAAAATATTTCTACATTATGAGTGTTACAGGCGCCAAGTTGAAATCGAAACAATTTGTATCTTATGTGATATATTTGATGACAATATTAACATACATGCATAGAACGGGCAAAAAATAGTATGGCAACATTAAAAAAAAATCGCAAGATTTGTTCTTTTCTTGTATATTATTAAACTCGTGAACAAAAAAAACGAACAAACAAAATTTTGTTTATATTTATTCTTAAAAAACTTTTTATATTTCTGACTCATTTTAATAATCTTATCTTTAATATTTACGTTTTAGTTGTTCAGTGCACCCGAAAGTGCCTTCAATAACATCGTATTAGCCATAATCAAAACTGCTCAGATATAAATTGCTGATATCTAAAAACTCCTGGATACTGAGTTTTATTAAAATATTTAAAACGTATCAGAAATTATCGAAGTGAACAAAAAATATTTATTTCCTTTAACAACCCGTATCTTCCTTATCATTAACTTTTGGATATACATAGGTATGTTTGTTTAAATCCTAAATAGGTATTTTCGCATAAGAAATCTGTGGGTTTTCTTTGTGTACTATTAATTAGCGGACACTCATCTGTATCATATGTATATAGAAAAAGCACTAAATACTGAAAACTATATGACTAAACACCATCAAAATCTCTAAAATAAAACGAGTCGGAACCAATAATATGTGAAGTCTCTATAAACTAACCAAAAACATTTACAACTGGAAATCCTTACAAAATATACAACCAATACAAAAATGACAAATTTCCACAGTTTTTGACCAAACAAAGCTTTGACAATGCACGACTCTGTCATCAGCTGATAATGCTACCAACTTTGAACAGAACTGCCAACCGAAATCGTAATTCTCACACCCTCACGTCCCTGACAAAAGCTATCCCCGGTCTTGCTTATGTCTAAACCCCTTCTCATAAAGGAACTCTGATGGATCCATACCAAATACCGATAAAAATGAGGTGGGAAAGCAACGTTGCCACAATATTTGTTATTGCTTTGAATGTAACGACAATTTTTTTAGATGCATATGTAAGCACATACATAAAAGAAGAATTTATATTTAAAAAATCAATTTTAATTTGTATGTCAAATTTAAAATTCTGGGGAGTTGTAGGGGGGTGCAGCCCGGCAGCCCCTCCTGGATTCGCCTATGAGTAGGATTATAGCCAATTAAGGATTAGTTTAGATTAAATTGGAAAAAATAGTTAAGTATATCTAATTAATCAAAGAACTATGTTGTAAATAGAAGTTTTTTGTAAAATAAAACCCATATTTACAAAATAAGCTATTAAAGAAAGGTCAATTGGGTCATTTGGTGGCATGTCACAGAACGCGTCATTACTTAATTTTATTTTTTCTGTAGTTGGCCCTGATTTGTTTTTTGCTAAATTTATTATAACTGTTTTGGTTGGCAGTACTGCCGTCCAACGGAAAAACACCGTATGTGCCTATAGTAATCCATATAACATACGGTGATCTTCCGTTGGAGGGCAGAATAGAGATTGTAAATGATTGCGATAAATAACATGTTAACAAATGGTGAAAATTAAGTAAATATAATAGTCACTATCCATTTTGAAAATCACAGATTCAAAATGTTTAACATTTTTAGCTACCGTAGGTAGCTTGGCAAATTAATTTTTAAGTTGTATTGCTCTATTGAAATACTCATTAATATAAGTGCGTAACTTGCCAGAGCGATAGATGCCAATTTACTTATAATAACGGGAGTATTAATGAAACAACCGCCAGTGTATATTTTTTGCAATTCATACCTGTATGATGAAAAATTATCATTTGATGTATTGTTTTTTTTTAGCTCTTGGAGCCGCTTATGGAACAGCAAAATCAGGAACCGGTATCGTGGCCATGTCGGTCATGCGACCGGAATTGATCATGAAATGTATTATTCCTGTTGTCATGGCGGGTATTATTGCCATTTATGGTCTGGTAATAGCCATTCTTATTGCCGGTAACATAGCAGCACCCACAACTTATACATTATACAAGTAAGTTTTTTTGCTTTTAAATTACACTGAACCACATTATTAACGCACAATCTAAAATTTGCCATAGTTTTGTAGTTATATATTTTTCGAACCTATTGTCCCAATAAAATAAAAATTTTGTATTAAAGGCTTGCTTCCTAAAAATCTTATTAGATCTTAATATTTGTTGAAAAGCTACATTTTCATATTATACGGGGTGTATTAAGAACTATATGTTTTTTCTCGAAAATTCGGTACACCCTGTAGACATTACAAGCAATTGTTACATATCGCAAATAACATCAGACATTAGCCTCATGTCACCTCTACATTTGCGTTCTTGATTTATTGTTCTATCCTTGTTATTTAATGAGATATACCATTTTTAACTTAACATGCTTTTTAGTAATAAATTACTTTATTTATCGACACTTTTAAAAACATAAGCATGGTAGCTTCCTTCTGAAAAGCCAAAAATTAAAGCTAAATGTCCACTGTAGGTAAATGTCAACTGCCAAAGTGTAGTTCTTTAAAATGCGAGAGGTACATCAATGATGTTTTATCTGAGTATGTTGTTTCTTTTGCTTCTTATATTGGCAATAATTTTTTTACATAGAAGATATTGTCAACGAATATTTAATATGAGGTAAATATTAGAGACATTTTGCACCTCTTAAAATAACAGACGTTTTTGGCCTCCTTATAGTTATCGTTATTATTAATCATAACGATTACGGAAGCAGTTTTAGACAGAGATTTTGCAGCCCCTTTAAGAAATATAACTTTGCGTCTGCGCTTTCGACACATAACCTTATTTTTGCCTGTGGTTCACCCATTTTAAAGTTAACGAAAAATCGGTATTTACTTTTATTCTTCATAAGATGTGAATTGATATTTAAATATATGCAAACACTTCTGTTGATTTCGTTTTTTAAAGTAGATGCAAACAATACAGTATAAGCAAAACACAAAAAGTGAAGGTTAGGTTTGGTAGTAGAATAAAAAGCAAGTGTGCCAGATTGTAACATCTAAATTAATTACTGATTTAGAATATCCGTAAAAGTGCAAGTTCGTTTTAATATCTTAACACTATTTGATTTTTATTACTGCTATAGATTTTTCGCTAATTAGAGCCTAGGTATAAATGATATTTTAATTAATACGGCATTAAAATTTTTACCTTTAAAATAATTGATATTAAAATTTATACAATCCGGCAACCACGCAGTTTAACAATAACGATAACGATAAGCTCTTCGGTATTCATCCGTAATTAAAGGAGTCCGGTATGGTTAATAACGATAACTGATCATGTTTGCGTTACTCCGCAATCTCAGAATAACGTTAACCACAACGGAATTGCAAAATAAGGGTGCAAAATGTCTCTATTGAAACCCTGAATTGGCCCCCACAAAGTCCAGATCTAAACCCGATAGAGCATCTGTGGAATACCGTGGGTAGAAGACTAAGTAAGATAACAGCAGACTCAGTTTTTTTTTTTAATGAGATAAAAACAATAGTTTTTTTAATTGATATTGTAATTAATTATTGATATTGTAATTGTAATGAATAAATAAAATAAATAAATAAATAAATAAATAAATTAAAATCGAGATTTAAAAAAAACTTAGTTTTTGACCTTTAGAATCAGATTGATCAGCAACAAATTTCAAATTTTATTTGCAGTATGCCCTGCTGATGTGAAGTTGTAGTAAGAAGTAGGGGTGGCAACATACGCTATTAATTCTTTCTAATTGTGTCAATTTATTAATTAATTTATCTTATTAAAAATGTAATTTGAATAAAGTTAATAAAAACATATTAAGTTACAAAACGGTATATCTTGTTAACTAAAAAGATACAACAATAAATGAAAAACGCAAACGTAAAGGAAACCTGAGGCTAGAGTCTGATGTTAATTGCAATATGTTACGATTGCTAGTAATGCCCACAGGGTGTTGTGAATTTTCGAAAAATTGGGATCATAATGAAATTCTTAGCTTTAATTTAAAAAAGTCTTGCTTAAATCGCACCATAGGTTCGAACAAATATAGAACAACAAAAACAGGGCAAATTTCAGGTTGTGCGTTAATATTGTGGTTCAGTGTATTTTTAAAAATTACTAGCAGATTAGGCGCTTATAAAATAAAGTGTATTTATTAAATTTGCAGCAAATATTAATAATAATAAAATTTGGTGGCACACCAATGATAAATGTTATCTTTGGAGTGCAATAATTATGAATATATAAAATGTAAATAAATACTAAACAATTATGAATTTATCAGAATTTTTCCATTATTTAATTAGTTTTTCGATAAAATGCTTATAAAAATCTTTTGAAAAGTGTTTTTAATAGTTCAAAGTATTTTCTTAGTCTAAATAAACAGTTATTAGTATTTAATATAATGCTTTTTATACATAATTTGTCCTGGAATTTTCCTTATAACCAACCTGAAACGACACCAATTAGTGATGACAAATCACGAGTAGTGTTGCCACCTAAAGCATCTCAAGGTCAGTTTTAACAACTTTCTTGTTAAGGGGATGCCGTAGCACGTTAAATGAGCTAAAACGCGATTCCGTGCCGTTTTTTAAATATTTGTTTAAGAAAAAGTTGTATATTGAAAAGTTTCTTAAAATGATCCAAAGATTATCGGAAAGTTGGTTATTTTTACGGTTTTGTAATTTTGAGAAATTTAATGTGTTAATTATTACCATTACCAAAAATCAATTAACTTTCCGATAATCTTTGGATCATTTTAAGAAACTTTTCTATGTACAACTTTTCTCAAAACAAATATTTAAAAAACGGCAGCGAAA
>JACEGR010011878.1:0-13361 GCA_014170235.1 Listronotus bonariensis | reverse complement strand
GGGCTGCGAGAAGAACTTAGTTTAATCCAAATATTTGAAATTTAGGATTTTAATTTAAAAAGATCTAGTACGTCTCTGTAATATAGGGTTTGTAATCATTGGGTATTTTAAATTGTTGTTTATATGCCTTAATATATATTATTCTTCTTTTTCTTTAATATTTTTAGTTAAACTATTTTTTTTTATTAGTCACACAAAATTTTGGTTAGTTCTGGTTAGATTGATTATCATCAATATTTACCCCTCCCCTTAATCATCCTAAAATTAGGTTTTTAGTATTTTTATGACAATAATAATAAAAACACCTTCTAAAAGCACTGGTTAAGGTAAGAGGGGGTAAAGGGTAGGGGGGGTTTAAGCGTTAGTAGAAATGAGGTTGTGAAGTAGAGTTTGTAAGTTTGAAGACCTTTTTATGGTTCCTTTTTTTTGTAGTAGCTTATGCACAATATAACATGTTTTAGTTCAAATTAAATAAATAATTTTTTTTTTGGAAAACCATTTTTTATTTTGTTTTCAAATTTGGCCGATTTTCGATTTTGCCATGCACAAACAAGGTAAACAGGGAGGGGGTAATAGGATAGTTTTCATTTTATCCGTCTGTCTATAAATCGGTCGGTCAGTCGATCTGTTGCTTGGCAGGTCGGTCTGTTGTTGGACGGGTTGGTCAGTTGCAATGAGGTTCGGTCTGTTACTAGACGGGTCAGTTTGTTTCTAGGCAGGTCGCTCTGTTGTTGGACGGGTAGGTCTGTTGCAATGAGGATCGGTCAGTCTGTTGCTAGGCGGGTCAGTCTGTTCCTAGGCAGTTCGGTCTGTTGTTGGACGGGTAGGTCTGTTGCAATGGGGATCGGTCGGTCTGTTGGTAGGTGGGTCGTTTTATTTCTAGGCAGGTCGGTCTGTTCCTAGGCAGGTCGGTCTGTTGTTTGACGGGTAGGTCTGTTGCTAGGCGCGTCGGTCTGTTCCTAGGCAGGTCGGTCTATTGTTGGACGGGTAGGTCTGTTGCAATGAGGATCGGTCGGTCTGTTGCTAGGTGGATCGGTCTGTTCCTAGGCAGGTCGGTCTGTTAATTGACAGATTGTATCGGTCAGTTTGTTACTAGACGGATCGGTCGGTCCATTGCTAGCCAAGTCGGTCCATTGCTAATCAGGTCACTCTATTACATTGACGTGTAGTAAAGGATAAAATGTCATTGGTTCATTACTAGGCAGGTCGGTCTGTTGCTAAGCAAATTGGTCTGTTGATAGGCGGGTCGGTATGTTGCTATACAGGTCGGTCTGTTGCTAGACAGGTCGGTCTCTTGCTAGACAGGTAGGTCTGTTTTTAGACAGATGAAATGTTACTATATAGGCGGGTCGATCGGTATTTTGCTAGACAGGTCGGTCTGTTGCTAAGCAAATTGGTTTGTTGCTAGGCGAGTCGGTATGTTGTTAGGCGGGTCGGTATGTTGCTATACAGGTCGGTCTGTTGCTAGACAGGTCGGTCTCTTGCTAGACAGGTAGGTCTGTTTTTAGACAGATGAATTGTTACTATATAGGCGGGCCGATCGGTCTGTTGCTAGACAGGTCGGTCTGTTGCCAGGCAGGTCGGTCTGTGACTAGGCTTGTAGAAAATAAAGGTTTATTTTGGCCCTAAAAATATTTCTTAAAATAATTGTAATGAATTTTAAACACCCTGATTATTGTCGTATACTGAAATGCCTAACATTTGGTTTTTTATACTTGTCGGGCCACTTTAAAACGTTCAATGCGAAATTCTTGTCAATGAGTGAGAAGAAAACGGTTTAAAAGCAACAACAAAGCAAGCTCGATGCGTCACCCTATCCAAAATTTTTACAAGCAGGCAAAAATGCTATTATCGACAAAAAAAACATTTCTACAGTATGGTAACTTCTTAAAATGCGACGATTTCAATTAAATTTATAAAAGTTATCTTTTTATCTTTGGACAAACCACGAAGGCTTAAAGCCTAAATACTAACGTATCGTGGGTGTCTTAAGTGAGGTAAGAGGGAGTTTGTTGACACGGGACTTAAATACTTGAAGATTTGGAGGGAAAGGGAAAGACCTCCGTGGGCAACAGGTTCCACATTCTAGAAACTCTAGGGATAAAAGAACGAACAAACTGGGTAGTTCGGGGCCTGTCTAGTTGGACCGTATAGGGATGCATACTCGCGGAACCACGAGTTTTTCTGTTAGGAACCGTAAGTGGAGGAACTATACTGGACAATTCTTCAGAGCAGAAGCCATGGAAGTGCCTATAAAAAAGCGATAAATCCCCCACAGCCCGACGATGTGCAAGAAATTGAATCAATAATTACACCACTTTTATCAAAGACTTAAAATTAATAGTTACCAAATATTTTTCCATACACCACCATAATAAGTTATTTTGGCATAGTTTCGACTTAAGCAGTTATTCAGTACAGTAACTTTTCTAATCAGGAAACTGAAACATATTGAAAAGAGCCTTCTTACCTTCGTCGAAAGTTGTCCCCAGGAAAAGGGTTTAAAAGGAAACAAAAGAGCTTTTAAGTCTGGATTAAAATAGGGAAAGGATTAAAGTCGAAAAAGGATAACACCAACAACGCAAAATACTAAGAATAAGAACTCTGAACAGATCCGGACTTATAATTTATTATTATTTTTTTATTTTTTTTTACTAACGTACCGTGGGTGTCTTAAGCGAGGTAAGAGGAAGTTTGTTGACACGGGACTTAAATACTTAAAGATTTGGGGGAAGGAAAGACCTCCGCGGGCAGCAGGTTCCACAACCTAGAAACTCTAGTGATAAAAGAACGGACAAAGTGGGAAGTTCGGGGCCTGTCCAGTTGGACCGTATAGGGATACATACGCGCGGAACCACGAGTTTCTCTGTTGGGAACCGTAAATGGAGGAACTATACTGGACAATTCTTCAGAGCAGAAGCCTTGGAAGTACCTATAAAAAAGCGATAAATCCCCACAGCCCGACGATGTGCAGAGAGGAAAGCCTTTCTGTAAGTGAAGGATCATTAATGAGACGAATAGCTCTTCTTTGATAGAATCAAGAATGCTTAGGGTTGTGGAGGATGCCATGCCCCAGATATAAGAACAATATTCCAAGGAGGTCGGATTTGAGACACATATAAAGTGTATAAAATTAGAAGGGGAAAAATACTTTTTGGCTCGAAAGAGAAATCCAAGCTTTTTGAAGCTGTCGTGGCTATAAATACAATGTGTTTATGCCAGTTAAGGTTACTTTCAAATGTGACGCCCACAAGATGAAAGGTGTCTTTGCTCTGTAAAACTTGGCCGCTCATAAGTAGAGGATGAGTATTTGATGACTCTTTTCGCGACAAGGAACATGATTGTGTTTTGGATGCATTAAAATGGACGAGATTTTTAGCGCCCCAATCCAATATTAAATTAAGATCCTGCGAAAGAGATATCTGCATCGCTCTGCGTTTGTTTTCCAAGTCAGGTTTAGTAATGGGTTTAGGAACCTGAAAACTGGAGTGAAGGGTACTATCGTCGGCGAAACTATGAATGGAATTAGTTGTGGACGAGAGAAGGTCGTTGATGTGAAGAAGAAACAATGTTGGTGCCAGAACTGAGCCCTGAGGGACTCCAGCATTTACTTGGTGAAAGCTTGAAGAATGGCCGTCCACAATAAGTAATATACGTCGATCAGATAGATAACTAGAGAGCCAAGTACAGAGTTTAGTTGAAAGACCATAGGAGGGAAGTTTATTAAGAAGTGCGGCATGCCAGACCTGGTCAAAAGCTTTGGATATATCAAGAGCAACGATCTGGGACTCACCTAGAAACTCAAGAGACTTATTCCAGCAGTGTGATACGAAGGAAAGAAGATCTGCTGTAGATCTTTTGTGGCGAAATCCATACTGCCTGTCATGGGTGCAGGTCGTTTCCCATTCAGAACCTAGACTATAAAATCAACAAACTATAAAAGAAAAATAAAAAAAAACTGATCCTAAAGTCGACCATCAACGGTCAAACATATTTAGCGAGTCGATTTCGCCTCAGCAGTTATCCAACTCCCACACTGTACGTCTTAACCCATATTTTCACCGCCTACGAAAGCCGACGCATAAAGGGTGAACCCGTTGAATAAGGGTGAGATATTATGTGACAAATTGCACATCATTGAAATGACGAAGGATCGGAGGCTCTATAAACTGGGACGACGGGGAGCGCCGAGAAAAGAGGTGTAAAATGGAGTATTTAGAGGAATAAAAGGGGTTTTAAAGTTTTCACTTACTCGCGACTTAAACTCATTTGCCTAAAGGGGTGATTGTTTTACTTGTCTTGGGGGTTGATTAGGGGTGAAATGTGGCACAGTAAAATGATGTGAATAGACGTAAGTTATCAAAATAGAATGATTGTTAACAGGCTGGTGGCGTTTTTGCGAGGGGCAAATTTTGTGAGTAACTAATAATCTAAGATCCAAATAGGGAGCGACCTATAGAGGGAACAGTTTAAAAATGTAAATTCGGTGCTCTTTGATAAGAAAAAAAATTAGTAAGTTTCAGAATGTTGACAAAAAAATTATTTTCTATCCCATAGTGCGATGACCAGCTGCATCAACCGGCATATCATAAAAGAAATATAGCAAAGGCGGCCGCGAAGACAAGCATGCCGATTTATTTGCTTTAAACTTTTTGTGATTTTTTTCTTATCAAAGAGCACCGAATTTACATTTTTAAACTGTTTTTTCTATACCTCCGCTATACGATGCTGTATTAATAATTTTTAAAGGATATTTGGTTTTTGGATATATAATCGAATATATTGTTTAAGGAATAATAAAATCCATATTTAAACCCAAATCCAGTTATTTTGAAGCCAATTTTTTGTTATGAAGAACAAGCACATTTCCACACATCCCCCTTCCCTACAATTTCCACCGGCGGTTAAAAACTTTCTAATGGCTGATTATTAATTTAAACGCGATTTTTCTTGAGTTTTTCGAGGACTTCCACTTTTAATAGACGTTGATGGGGGTTGAGGGTTGAAAACGGTGGTGTGAGGGCCTTTGCATGAAAAGAGAATTAAAGTGCAAACTAAAACCTACACGTTTAACCCTAGGATTTATTTTTGGGGATGTTTTATTTATCTTATGAGTTGGGGAGGCGAAATTTCGTAATTAAAGGATGATAATTATTTATAAGATGTAATTTTGGGTCTTAAAATGGAAAAGGGGCTAATATAACTAACTGTTTCATTTGATAATTATAATAAGAGAGTATAGAAGGAACAGTTTAAAAATGTAAATTCGGTGCTCTTTGATAAGAAAAAAATCACAAAAAGTTTAAAGCAAATAAATCGGCATGCTTGTCTTCGCGGCCGCCTTTGCTATATTTCTTTTATGATATGCCGGTTGATGCAGCTGGTCATCGCACTATGGGATAGAAATTAATTTTTTTGGTCAAAATTCTGAAACTTACCAATCTAACTTAAAATGGGGTGCTTTTTACTGGAAAAATATTATAAATTATTACAAATGCTTTTTGGAAACCTAACACTTATTAAATATTATTATAAATTTACACCCCTCTTAACATTATTATTTTTTTTTGTACAAAATAAACTAAAATGTCAGCTTGTTTGGTTAATTCGGTAGTATTCTAATCAGTAATCGGACGATTATTATCTCATATGATATACAGGGTACGACAATAGGTATGATTTTTTTAAATGGAATACCCTGAATATTATATCACCACCAAAAAAATCTTTTAAAATGCTTTAAAAAATACTACATTTGATTTGTCTATCTCAATTAGTTTCGGAAATATGACCATCCAAATCTGAAAAATAATTTTAAATTATTCTTAGAAGCGTAATAGAGATACATCTTCCCAACTTTTTTTATTTTTTAATGTATAAAATAAATAAAAAAACACTTTTTGTTGGGTAGATTCTGTAGAATCCATATCTTTCATCAGAATGCTTTTATCTTTTAGGATATACAGTGTAGGACAAAACTTATTAAATTTTAAAATGGAGAACCTTGTAAATTATAAAAAATCTTGTATCTGTCCTTACACTCAGAAGTAGCAAAAAGTAGGAAGGCAATTGTAAGTACAAAAACTGATAAAGAAAAAGGTAAAAAAATCTTTGACAAAAGTAGGGAGACTGCATCGGAAACACAACAATAGCTCTTATTATTTAAACTCTTTTACTTTTTTAAGTAAAAACAAGCCTAATAATAAACTAAGTAGAATTACTTTTGTATATTTATGTTTACTTAAAATACATTTTCAAGTTTCTTTTACCCCAATAGAAGTCGTCATATCCTTTTATAATTTTGCGCACATGTAGTTTGGAGTATCTACTTTGAAATACACCGCATGAGCCATTAAAATTTCAAAGTTGCTTTTTGGCCAAAATAATGGATTTCTATCCCATAGTGTATCGGCGCGTCGCTATAAAGGATAGCGGCGCCTTTGTATAAAATAGTCCGATTGCAGGCGGCCTTTTTTATGTTTTTTTGTATTATTTTGAAAGGGTACCGAATTTGCGCTTTTAAAATGTTCTTACTATACATAATTTATACAGGGTGATTAAAAAATCGGTTACGAAACTTAAGTAATTCTACATGAAAAATATTGATACAGCTTCATAAATATAATGTTTGTTATAAAATGTCATTGGTTTCCGAGATATAACCTTTGAAAGTTAAATTTTTTATTGCTTTTTAACACGCTTTTATTAACTTGGGTTGTAACTATCTATCCATCTATCTATCTATGTAACGGAATCTTTGAGCCTAATTTTAACCAACTTCCAGCTATTCGATTTCTTTGAAACTTTGCACACGTATCAAGGACCGATGAAGATGCAATAATTTAAAAACAGTATCCCGTTAAGTTCCAGCATTTTCCAGGAAAACCGGAAAAGTGAAAAATCGTACGTTCTGGCGGATGCGCCAGATTAGACAATTGAATAATCGAACTTGACAACATTTGCCGACGGGTTGGGGACAGGGGCTCAATTCTGCTAAATTGAACTAATTCGTTCGCTGAACGTATTCGTTCCGGGAGCGTATAACCTTCATCTGTTTTTTTTAACGAACGAATAACCTTCACTTGTTTTTTAAAACAGGCGGTCATCAAAATAATAATGCCCAACATGACTTATACATAAATTACCAAGCTTCTGTAATTTGTAAAAAATGATAAAAACACTTACTTGATGCCTCATATTTAGACAAAGAAAACTATCACTAGGTAATAAACCAAAGCATTTTCAATACGTTGTTTACAGTGGAAAACATCATTTTCAACAAATTTAATATTTTTCATAAAACGGTAATAAACTTTTCTAACCTCTAACTTTGGTGTATTGTGGGTTAGCTACCTACTGACTGATAGCCTAGTTTACACCGCAAAGCTACCCACTGACTGATAGCCTAGTTTACACCGCAAAGATCTTTGGATTCTTTTAAATGAGTTTTAACTTTAGTAATAAAATCAAAATTGGGTATCAAACTTTACTATTTATGAGTTTGCATAAGATGAAAAGTACGCTTGACTTTGACAAATCTGTCATATTTTAAATTTTAATGCGGTGTTGTGCGCCAATTTGGGAAGGTGGCTATGCACGAAGGAAAACTTTTTAACACGCTTTTATTAACTTGGGTTGTAACTATCTATCTATCCATCTGGCTATCTATGTAACGGAATCTTTGAGCCTAATTTTAACCAACTTCCAGCTATTCGATTTCTTTGAAACTTTGCACACTTATTAATGACCCATGACAATGCAATAATCTGCAAACAGTATCCCGTTATCTTGTTTTTGATCGCCAGGAAAAAAAATTCCATTATATTATAAAAACAACACCTGGGTTGCCATCTGTTGGCAACATTCCAAACTTTGCTACTCAATTGCGAAGAAATTTTTTAGTGGGTTGCCATCTGTTGGCAACATTTCAAACTTTGCTACTCTTTGCCATCTGTTGGCAACATTCCAAACTTTGCTACTCAATTGCGAAGAAATTTTTTAGTGGGTTGCCATCTGTTGGCAACATTTCAAACTTTGCTACTCTTGTTCACTAAAAATTTTTTCGCCATTTTGTCAAGAGTAGCAAAGTTAATTGATATAACGAACTAAAAAATGAAAAATAATTAATAGTTTAAAAAAACTAAAAAACACGCTTTTATATGCAACCGAACTAAAAATTAGAAAATAATTTTTCATTAAAAAAATATTGTCATTTCATAGTAAAAAGCGTGGGATGCTTAATATATTAAATGTTATAATTATTATATTTGCCAATATCTATGATGGAAAAGTTATGAAAAAATAGTAAAATGCACCCCACGCTTTTTACTATGAAATGACAATATTTTTTTAATGAAAACCTATTTTCTAATTTTTAGTTCGGTTGCATATAAAAGCGTGTTTTTTTAGTTTTTTAAACTATTAATTATTTAATACTTGGTTTATTTACAGCTCTTTGAGATCCAATATCTTTGAGAAGAGAAGCTATACGAAAAATACTTTATATATTTTTTATAACTTCTGGTATTCTTATCTGCTTCTTTTTTTTTATTCGATAGATTTCCCGCATTATTTTAAACAACCTGTACAGTGTGATGCTCATTAATATTTTATTCTGTTTAGCTTACCTGAAACACGAAATTGCAACCAACACGCAAAAGTGTAGACAGGCATTAATAATAAAATAGACACGTCAGAAACATCAGTTTTAAATAAAGTACATCCATTTTAGAAAAACATAACTACCTACATAGCCCACCACTTATCAAATATTATGTCACCTGGGTACTTTTCTTTTTATCTAAAAACCATGCACATATGGACCCTTAGATGCCAACCCAGATATATCTGTTACCGAAAATGTCTGTTCTGCAGTAAAACCTAGGTTTCCCCGCTCATCTCAGAAATAGTTCGAAATTGTTTTCTGCGCTGTGGTACGGCAAGCCTAGGTTAGTTCTACTGCTTGTTAATAGTGTTCGACTGAAATTTTGGCGGCAGGTTTGGTTTCGGCTAAAATTGGCCGAAACTGAAACTAATTTTGGAAGTTATTGTGCGCTCGCCTAACTTCATTTCTCGCGACAACGCTATCCTAATTTAAAAAAATTATAAAAGTTATTAAAGTGGAATAGCAAGGCCTTTTTTTTTGCTCTTAAATTTTTTTTTTTTTTGGAACATCCTCATCAAAAGAAGTATATATATATATATATATATATATATATATATATATATATATATATATATATATATATATATATATATATATATATATATATAATATAAAAGTGAATGGTTCTTGAGCCTTGATATAAATACATTAATAAAAGGTAAAGTTCTTTGGGCATATGGCTCATCAATGACTGTAAAAATAAATAAATAAATAATACCCCGTAAGAATTCGACTACTATGGTTGGTTGTTTAAAAATTACGGAGTCTCCAAAAGAAAATGGAATACCCCGGGCCCGACCAAGACGGTGACACGTGTTTCGTCTTCGTTGAGACTTGTCAAACCGCTTCAGGTCGCTAGACGCCTTGATGATGCCCCGATTGACTGTAAATATTCTTTCTGTATCCCAGAACTAACAAATACAGACACCGGTGCCATCTCACCAAGAAATTTAAAAACAACCAGCCATAGCATTGAGAGGTTAAAGGTGGTAGGTAAAAAGTGCGCCATCTAGTTGTATATAGCAAGAGTTAAAAATGTAACATACTGTTATGCCAACAAACCATAAGGAAACTGGCCGCCCATCAGTCTGCGGGTTTGCAGAATTCGGATGAGTAGTTTTGCCAAATCCATATTGAAAGCAGTATTTTTTCACCCAAACTGCGATATAATATAAAAGTGAATGGTTCTTGAGCCTTGATATAAATACATTAATAAAAGGTAAAGTTCTTTGGGCATATGGCTCATCAATGACAATAAATAAATAATACCCTGTAAGAATTCGGCTACTATGGTTGGTTGTTTAAAAATTACGGAGTCTCCAAAGAAAATGGAATACCCGGCCCGACCCGACGAAGACGAAACACGTGTCACCGTCTTGGTCGGGCCCGGGGTATTCCATTTTCTTTGGATCTAACTAGTGTTAGATGATTTAAAAAAACTCAACAATAAATTGAAATTATCACGTTTTGAAGGAGAGCTGTAATAGATTTGCCCTGTATTAAAATAAATACTACCTGGAGGTCTCATATATGTATTCAAAAAGCAAACTGAAGTAGCTTAAAAACATATAAACGTTAAAAAAGACCTTGTTTTGCAACTTTGTCTGAAACTTATTCCCCGAGGCGAAAAAAATCCCGTCAGAAAATCTCTCGATCATTGTTTTTTCAGCTTGCCGTTGACAGGACAACCAGCAAAACCTAAAACATATGAACAGCGAAAATAAAAAGCATCGGAACGCTCGGCTGCCTCGATCCGGTGACGCGGCGCAATCAAGGCGGCAAATGTTTACACGACGTCGTCGTCAACTTTCGATAGATTTGACGTTTTGTTGCGCTATGATTGTTGTTTTCCTTTTCTGGAATTGCATGTGGCACGAGCGTTGGGGTGTATTGCAACGATATTTATTTTGCATGAGCGATTCGACTGGCAAACAAGGACGTGATTTCCGTTTGTTCGGTTGGAAACACCTCATTTTTTGTTTTGTGACGTTAACTCGCCACGAAATAAAGAAAAATAACTATTTGGAGTTTGTTCGTTTATTTATAAATAATAATAACATATTCAAAATCACTTATTAGATAATAGCCCTTAATAATGGATGGTTATATGGTATTTATACTTTTTAAGTAAATTCCGTTTTAACATATTTTTATTCCAAATGTCTATTTAAATGTAAGTAGGCTGTGATATAGCTATGCCTATTTACTAAGCTGTTAATGCAAAATGTAAATTTGTTGGCAAAAAGCACAAAATTAAAAGATTTTGTTTTATCTGCCACTATTTTTAAAATTCACAGAAAAAATCATTAGTTGCTTATAATGCTACTTCCAATAACACTTATTTCAGCTGAATGTGGTAATGATAAAACTTGTGTTTTTAAACAATCCTAATAACGCCTCTGGTCAGTTATGACGTCATTCTGTGACCCATAACTCGTTTCTTCCATTATCCATAATCACTGTGTCAAATTTTTTAAAGCAACTATTAAGGTTATCAGATGGTTTCTCCCGGAATATTTTTCAGGATTAACTCTAGACTAAAGTAAACCATTTTTTCACATCCTACCAGTATTATATCATCTTGTTGTTGTAGAAGAAAGGTTTTTATTTAAAATCATTGAAATTTCTTTTAAACTGACTAAAACACTAGTAATCAATAAATGGTCGTTGTTATTTTCTTAAGAAAAATATTGATGGCTGCTATGTCACAGCCAACTTTAATTTAAATAAACATTTGGACTAAAAATTTGTAAAAACAGATTTTACTAAAAGCACAAAAGATAGGTATAGGCAACCTATAACCATTTGAAAGAGTATTTTATTTGTCATCATGTGACGTAAAAAAATACAGGGTGTTCAATTTAAAATAAGAGAGATATGGCTATTTGATTTTCTGAAAAATTGAAATTATTTTTTGATCACCCTGTACAATATTTGATCTTGACCTACGTATGATATGGCAGAGTTTTTCTTAAAATTGTTAAAGTAAAATCAATTTAATTTTACCTCTGCATTTTTCAAAAAATCAAATTTCACAAAAACGACTAAAATTAGACACTTAGTACTATAAACAAACTTGAGTTATTTTTTAAAGTAGAATCTAAAACCGTCATAAAATATAGGGTGTTCCATTTAAAAAAATATATCTTTGATACGTCACACTTTTTTGAGACACCCTGTATAGACTAAAATAATTTTATACTGTGGTCTTATCCGACCTGTATATGTTCCAGTATTTACTTTTTTTATAACCCCATGGTTATCTAGCTACAGACCGTATCGAATATGGTGGGCCACCCTGTATATCATTTGGCAAAACTAAACTCCCCATCCTACACCTCAGAGAAAATATTTGGATTCAACACTGCACAAAACTAATTAAATATGCTGGTAAATCTTAAATGTAAATTTAGGGACATCCTGTACATTCACCTTTCCTTCAAAAGTTGACGCCATCTTTGCTAATAATCATAAAAATCTTTTATTTTCAATAAAAAACACTATGAACCGTTTGAGACTAATACCTCAATAAAACAAGGGTCATATTCAGCATTTTGCGGAGACCACTCGAACGTCCAAATTGAGTGAGACGATAAAAAATCAGAAAAATCGTGGACCGAATATAAAAGACAAAAATAAGCAGAGTGAGAAACGGATTCAATTACACACAAGCGATTTAGCGGGCTCAACCCTCAGATACATAAAAAGCCAAATATACCGCCGCCACCGTCTGTTTAGCTAAAATATGGTTTCACCATGGAAAATTGAAATCATGAAGATATTTAGCTTTACGTCAACATTTTCTTACTTTCCTTTTTATATTCTTAAACGTGTTTTTATCTCTGAAAACCTAATAGTCGAAATAAAAAGACGATGTTAAGATTAAACATTTGTATCAAAATAAAAAACAATTTGATGGCGTAAAGTTATTATATCAACTATCCTTGGATGAAAGTACTGGGCATTTCAAATTTTTTTGCGTATGTCTACAAATGACTTTGAGATTTTAATAAATAAGATTGGACCAAAAATTATCAAAAAGGACACCAAGCTTAGAGAAGCCATATCCGTGAAGGAAAGGTTAGCTGTCACATTACGTTTTATGGCTACTGGAGATTCATATACAAGCCTTCAATATCTTTTAAAATATACAAACAAAGCATATCATTGATAGTTCCAGAAGTATGCAGTGCTTTAATTGACGTTCTAAAAGATTATGTAAAGGTAATGTGGTAGTAAAACTGGATTTTTATTTTTTAAAATTTATTATCTTTCAAAAACAACATCTGTAAGGCGAAAACTTTAATAAAAACTGAATTTTCATTCGAAATAATACGTATAACACATTTTGCGATTTCTTCCCAAGCATTATTCTTTTGTTTCTATGAAAATGCCACTTATCGCTTGGATCCCATAAAAGTCTTTGTTTTTGATATTCTTGTATCAGAAGAAGAACATCCTCTTTATTTAAATTTATCTTTTACAAAATATAAAATACTTGGCGAAAAAATATAAACAAATCCAGAATAACAAAATAGTATGCAACGCATACGATCACACACGTTTTGAGCACGAACGCATGACACACAACGTAAAATTGAACGTGGGTAGAACGTGAAATTTGCGCCGCAAATATTTGCGCCGAATTCTAGATTCAACATACAACACATTTATTTACTAATGTGGACGCGGCTTA
>JACEGR010011877.1:0-13366 GCA_014170235.1 Listronotus bonariensis | reverse complement strand
TGATCTTGATTTGACTTACGTATGATATGGCAGACTTATCCTAATCTTGTTACACATTTTAAAGTTTAAAGTGTTAAAGTAAAATCAATTTAATTTTCCCTCTGCATTTTTCAAAAAAATCAAATATCACCAAAATTAATAAAATTAGACACTTGATACTATTAACAAACTTAAGTTATTTTTTTATGTAGAATCTAAAATCGTCATAAAATATAGGGTGTTCCATTTAAAAAATATAACTTTGATACGTCACACTTTTTTGTACCCTGTATAGAGTAAAATAATTTTATACTGTGGTCTTATCGGACCTGTATATGTTCCAGTATTTACTTTTTTAAAAACCCCATGGTTATCCAGCTACAGACCGTGTCGAATATGGTGGGCCACCCTGTATATTAAAATATAATTAATTAACAAAACTTACTTTTTTGGGTTCATTTGAAAATTCAGATTTATCTGACTGCCCTGTCTCTAAATCTTGGTGTTTCCTCTTCACTCCACCCTTTTTGGTATTCACTTCAGCTAAATCATCATCACTCATTTTAATATCATCCCAATTATCAGAACTATCACCTTCGTCTTCACTACTACTATAAAAGGGATCTTTTTCTTTTTTCTTTTTATTGTTACTTATACTTTTTTGGCATTTTTTACTTTTTTGTGCAGTCAGTCTTTTCTTTTCTACTTCCACTATTACCAACAAACTCTTCAGTCAACTTTTCCTAACTGCTTCTTTTTGGTTATGACTATCATTATTGCCTATTCTACGCTCTTCAACATTATCACTATCACTGTCCAAATCAATCACCTCATCTACCACAATTTTTTTGAGGTTTGCTCTGCATCATATTTTTTGGAATTTGATTTGTAGGCATCAATAACAAATAGATTACTTTGCCATTGTGAATTCCTGGAGTGTTTTTAGATAGTATTATCTGTGGTGGTCCTTGTTTACCATTTAATTCCGACAAACTGCTTTTCACAACCTCCTTTATTGGACTTTTATTCGTTTCCTTTTCTCGATTTAACTGACTTTTTGCTGTTGCACTTTGATTATTTTCTTGTTGAACTATCATCATCTTTATCTAAATTAATAATTTGGTTTTGTTGCCCTGAATCATGCACTACTTGTTTCACAACTTTGATGGATCGCCCCCATTTAATAAGTTGTTGATGGTCTTTATGGTTTGGTATTAGAGGCAACAACAGTGAATTGTTGGCTTGTGGTTTAAAGGGAATATTGTTACTGTGGATCAAAACACTGGAGCCTTTTTTCTCCATAATTTTGCCATTATTGGCCCCACTTTCTTTATCACTTTGTTTCATCTGGTCTGTCTTTTGCTGAACATTACTGTCTGTTTCACTTCTTCCAACACCCTTATTTACTTGATTTATCGTAGTTTTTTTTCCTGGTTACTTTCAATGTTACCTTTAACTCTTAAATCTTCATTAGTGTCATCATCACTATCTAAAGTAATAATTTCCTTTTGTTGCCCTGCAACATTTTGCTGATGATTATTTATATTTTTTGCTATTATGGGTAACAGTAATATATTGGTTGCTTGCGGTTTAAAAGGAATATTGTTTAAAATATTATTACTTTGGTTCGAAACACTGGCATTTTCTTTCTCCATACTTTTGCAATTGTTGGCGACACATTCTTTATTACCTTGTTTCCTCTGTTCTGTATTCTGCTGAACATTACCATCTGTTTCATTTCTTTCAACACCCTTATCTACTTGAGTTATATTATTTTCTTTTTCCTGGCTACTTCCAGTGTTGCCTTTAACTCTTAAATCTTCATTAGAGTCATCATCACTATCTAAAGTAATAATTTTCTTTTGTTGCCCTGCAACATTTTGCTGATGATTATTTATATTTTTTGCTATTATGGGTAACAGTAATATATTGGTTGCTTGCGGTTTAAAAGGAATATTGTTTAAAATATTATTACTTTGGTTCGAAACACTGGCATTTTCTTTCTCCATACTTTTGCAATTGTTGGCGACACATTCTTTATTACCTTGTTTCCTTTTTTCTGTATTCTGCTGAACATTACCATCTGTTTCATTTCTTTCAACACCCTTATCTACTTGAGTTATATTATTTTCTTTTTCCTGGCTACTTCCAGTGTTGCCTTTAACTCTTAAATCTTCATTAGATGTCATCATCACTATCTAAAGTAATAATTTTCTTTTGTTGCCCTGCAACATTTTGCTGATGATTATTTATATTTTTTGGTATTATGGGTAACAGTAATATATTGGTTGCTTGCGGTTTAAAAGGAATATTGTTTAAAATATTATTACTTTGGTTCAAAACACTGGCATTTTCTTTCGTCCATACTTTTGCAATTGTTGGCGACACATTCTTCATTACCTTGTTTCCTTTTTTCTGTATTCTGCTGAACATTACCATCTGTTTCATTTCTTTCAACACCCTTATCTACTTGAGTTATATTATTTTCTTTTTCCTGGCTACTTCCAGTGTTGCCTTTAACTCTTAAATCTTCATTAGTGTCATCATCACTATCTAGAGTAATAATTTTCTTTTGTTGCCCTGCAACATTTTGCTGATGATTATTTATATTTTTTGGTATTATGGGTAACAGTAATATATTGGTTGCTTGCGGTTTAAAAGGAATATTGTTTAAAATATTATTACTTTGGTTCAAAACACTGGCATTTTCTTTCGTCATACTTTTGCAATTGTTGGTGACACATTCTTCATTACCTTGTTTCCTTTTTCTGTATTCTGCTGAACATTACCATCTGTTTCACTTCTTCCAACACCCTTATCTACTTGAGTTATATTATTTTCTTTTCCTGGCTACTTCCAGTTTTACCTTTTACTCTTAGATCTTCATTAGTGTCATCATCACTATCTAAAGTAATAATTTCCTTTTGCTGCCCTGCAACATTATTTTTTCCTTGTCTAATAAGATTCGTGTTTTGACCCCATGCAACATTTTCCTGATGATTATACACTATATTTTTTGGTATTATGGGTAAAAGCAATATATTGGTTGCTTGTGGTTTAAAAGGAGTATTGTTTGAAATATTAGTACTTTGGTCCAAGGCATTGCAAATTTCTTTCTCCAATACTTTTGCCATTGTTGGCCACATCTGCTTCTTTACCCCGTATTCTTTTTTTTGTCCCTTGCTGCACATTACTGCCTGTTTCACTAGTTGTAAAAAACTTTACCACTTGATTTCTATTAGTTTCGTTTTGCTGGGTATCAGCTTTTGCTTCTGAATCTCCATTACTTGCATCATCACTATCCAAATGAACAACTTCTTTCACTTGCTTGCAACCATTCTTCTTCCATTGTCTGGTATATGGTCTGGTATTATTAATATATTGTTCCAAAGCACTATTTTTCTTATCTTTCTTGTCATTTAATAATGAAAAAGGAAACTATTGGTGTTTATTTCTATGGGTTTTCCAGCTGCCTTTTTCTGAGATTCTGGTTTACTAATTTTATTTTTCTTTGCATTTGAAGCTTTCTTAGCAGATTCTGCGTTATAATTCAAAGATAGTGGAGCTATACTGTCATCTAAAAAAAAGATAAAAGATTATTGATTTTTGAGTTATGAGGCCTATAAGTGCACTAACCTCAACAACAACAATTACACTAAAATTTACAATACTTTATTGATTACTTTTATTATAAAAACACCTCAAATCAATGCTGTTTTCTACAGGGTGACCCACCACAAAATAAGTGTAAGTATACATATGTGCCCTTAGAGAACGCTGCGTTAAAAATCATTTTTTCTTAAATAACTTTTTAGAGTACTAGGTATAATTAATTAATTTTTTAATATAATGAATATTAGAAAGGACTTCTTAAAAGGTGTCCTTGCAAAAATTCTTGCATTTATTAGGTCGCCAGGGGCGGACTAAGCTTAACACAATCGTCCTAATTATTTTTACACCCTGTATACTAAGGTAATAAATGTAATATTTTTAAATAGCTTAAACCCCAACTTTAAAAAATTTACTTCCTGTTCAATATCAATAAATTGAAGTGTCTTATAGAAAAACAACTTTTGCTTAAATAGGGTTGTATTTAATATTTATTTTTGTCAATTGCCAGGATATCATATTAACATATAATTTTATTATACCAAGTATTATAAAAGTTATTAAAAAAAGCAGTGTCCTTCATGGGCACATATCTCTGTAAAGTGGGATTTTGGGGAAAAATATAGAAGCTTATTATTTTTACGTGTTCTATAGGAATCTAAGAGATTGCCCACATAATCTGGGACACCCAGTATATGCTATTGGTATATTTGTATAAATGGTTGCATAGTATTAAAAGAGAAGAAAAAAAATAAATTTAAGTATATTTAATTAATAATGGTAACTTTCTAGAAACCTGCGGCCACTCCGATTTTGACGAAATTTGGTATACAGTATATGGGGTTTGAGGCGCTGATCACGAATCTGAAAGAATTTTGGCGGAAACGTTTTGTTCTCGAGATATTCATCATCAAAGTTCAAATGTGAACCAAGCTTATTTTCACTATATTCCCCTTCTTCTAGCACACAATTCTTGATATAAAGCTAAAGTGTCACAAATATTTGATTTTCACCTTCTAAAACCCCGTTTTTTTACGTATTTTACATTATTTTTACATTAAATTGCATAGCTATACTTTGAATCATTTCAATCCCAGTGTGCCATGAAGCCCTATGTGTCTGTATGGTTACCGCATTATCAATGAAAAGCCACGCAATTTAATGCAAAAATAATGTAAAAACGTAGAAAAACGGGGTTTTAAAAGGTGAAAATCAAATATTGTGTGCCACTTTAGCTTTAAATCAAGAATTGTGTGCAAAAGAAGGGGGAATATTGTAAAAATAGGATTAGTTTAAATTTCAAGTCTGATGATGAATATCTCAAGAACGAAACGTTTCCGCCAAAAAATTCTTTCAGATTCGTGATCAGCGCCCCAAAAACCCCCGTATACGCAAATTTTGTTAAAATCGGAGTTGCAGCAGGTTTCTAGAAAATTACCTTAATAATATGTAAGAGCTCTAAGAGTGTATTGATGGCAATCAGTTTCAAGAAAGAATTTTAAAAAATCTATTTTGAAGTTAGTTGGAGCTCTCATAACTCAAAAACTAGGGGTTGCCTACATCATAACTGATTTATGGTGTCTCATAAATAAACTTTTAGCGAAAAAAAGGAAATCTACCAACAGAGCACGAAAAAATTAAAAAATAACTAATATAAGTTGAGAAACAAAAGAAGATCCTACTAAAACCTTTGGCAAGAGATTTTTAATTAGAGAACACTAGGAAAATGATAAATAGAATAGATTAAACTCGTCAGGTTTTATTTACTTACTGGAGTCCGTCTCTTCATCCCCACATGAAACAGGTTCATAGTCTGAATCACTGTCTGAGTCCGTACAATTATCAACGATTTCGTCCTCATGCTGATCATCCTCAGGCTCTATTACATCAAATGCTATTTGTGATTTGGGTTCTTGCAAAGGTTCGTCTAAGCAGTTACTCTGATCGTTATTTTCAATTGTGAGTTCTTCTGACTCATCAGAACTGGTATCGTAGTCGCTCTGTATGTCTTCCATGCATATCTCCACAATTTCTGAGTCTTCTTCGACGGGTTCAAATTTAATAACTTTGGGCTCCCCTTTAATACCCCCACGATTTCAATTTCATCCATGTTGATTTTAATGTAAAACCTTATTGGAACTTGTACACATACATTACACAAGCCTTAATAATAGCTGCCTTATATTTTAAAAATAACTTTTTTCACCATCAATACAAATGGTTTTTGGATACACAGTTTGAGAATAATTTTTAGGAAGTAAGGTTAGATAATCTCTGAAACAAAGTAAAGTTAGATAGATTTCGTCAGCTTCTAGCTCACAGAGTTTGTAGCGCTGCTATCTGACACTTTGCCAGATTGTTAGGGGTGACCTCTATATACACTAGAAATTCTTAGAGCATATTCGACTAGACGCAACCTTGCCGTGCGTACTAGCATAGAGTAAGGAAATTATAAGAGTTATCATGGAATAGCCGATTTAAGGACAGGTCATGCGAAAACTCCCAATATAATTTTACTCGTTTCTCGTTGAAATACCGCCAGTTAGTCATTTCAGTAAGCTTACGTGTCTCCTCACCGCTGATGTTACACGAGGCGAGGCTTCGACCGACGCATTTAAAGTGTAAACTGGAAAAATGACAAGCCTGCCGCTAGGCAGAGGCTGAGCCTGCCGCAAAAGCGGTACGAAAATTTTAGCATGCCATGGTTTCTCGTATCCTTAGGTATGTTACTTTATGGTACTAGCCACTAGTTTTTTTTTTGGAGGGGCGCTTAAGTACTAGTTTATAGACTATATTTGCCAAAAAACACTGAAACATTTAAAATGCCCAATAATTTTGGGGCGCCCCTGCAAACGGCCACAAATAATTTCAATGAAACTACTAATCAATATTTTAAATGTTTTTATTGTTAAAAAGCACTTAATAATAAGCTAATTATAGAATATTAAAATGACCACAACCTGCTTGTGCTTATCTCTTAAAGATAAAGGAGCTATAATAGGTAATTTTTAATCAAAAACCTAAACCTTCTTACTTACTCCCCCTGAAATTGCTTTATCAACTTCTGGTTAAGCCGATCAAGAAGTACAACAGGCTCCATTTTATTTGATTTTTCCATGATTTTCAAAGCTTCAATCTTACTTGGTTTCTCTAATATTTTCACACCTCTAATAAGAGGTAAAATAATTTTGGTTTCCGGTTTCTGCGTTTCTTTCAACTCTCTGGAATGTTTGTCAATATGCCGAATGAGCTGATCTCTCTTTTGGTGGAGAACTCACAAATATAACACTGCAAAGACACGTCGCTTTTCTTAAAGTGCCTGAAAATATGACTTTTCAGATTGTCCTTCCTCTTAGCTTTAAAATCGCAGTGGTAGCAGTAGAAGTATTGGATTTCTTCAGGCTTTAGATGATTCAGTTTGTGGACCTGAAAACAAGCAATGTCAAATTAAAAAAAAAACTTTTGTAACTGTAGTATTTGGTCTTTTTAGTGCATAGGAGGCGCGGGTGGTGACTTTTTTAATCAGGTAGAAGAATTTTTGAACGTAACTAACAAACGTTAAAAAACATACATAAATATTTAGAAACTGCCTTAATCATGTTAAATATTTACTGTATTGTATTACTTTTTTATGTCATATTTCTTGCACAGTTTTACCCACTGTTAATACAGCAAGCCGCCTAATTTATTGCAAAAAAATAAATGAGGCATTTCATTAAAAAAAAAAAAAAAATACGAAAAAATTACGTGTAGCTCTAAACGGAAAAATTTGGCAACACTGCCGATATCAATGTTTAATTAATTTTATTTTATTCTATTCTATTTTTTTTTCTTGATTTTGGTCCCTTCAGGTCCAATCCACCACTCTCCCCCTTCCGGTCAATGCTTTCCAGGGCTTCGTTGGCGAAAAACCTGGATAATCGAGTTCGTAGCTGTCAGTGGTGAAAGTGAAGGTTATACGTAACACCAGTAGCAGGTCTTGGTTTGACAGCCGACAATTTATGCATTGCATCGATTGTAGAATTATTTTATTTTCTTTTTGGAATTTCTGGGAGCTACGAGCTCGATTATCCAGATTTTCCGCCGACGAAGCCCTGGAAAGCATAGTCCGGAAGGGGAGAGTGGTAGATTGGACCTGAGGGTCTTTCCAGTGACGAAAATTTTTGTGCGTCACGCTCCAGGGCTTGAAGCTCTTGAACTGCTCTAAAAGTTAGTCACTGGAACGCATCCTTGACAAGGAAAGAGAGGATACTTTAAGAAATTTTAAAATTTCGTTGTTTTTAACCTTTCTTGGCTTTATAATAATAATTTCTTTTAAATATCTAATTCCATTTTAAATAAATAATTTTAAAAATCCATCCTTAACCATAAAAAACACGTTTGAAGCACAAAAACCAAAAGAGGGGTTGGTGCATGAGCGGCAAGGGGAAAGAAAAACGGAGTAGCTCAGGTGCATAACACTTTCCGTCACTGGAACGCCATAAAGTAGAACGAAATGCTCCTGACCTACTCGGGAGCGCTCTATTTGCGTCACTGGAAAGCCACTCTGAAGGGACCAAAACCAAGAAAAAAATAGAGAGAGAGAGAAAAGAGGATGCTCGTAAATTTGAGTCAAAATGCAACATTTGGCTCTGACTCTTTGTTTGACCTCCGAACAGTGCGGACGTGCGTAGAGGACTACAAAGTTCTTCCCGGAGTGGCGGCTAGAGGTGCCGTATGAACGTTTTTTACCTTCGGGGATCAAGGAAAGATTCACGCTAAATTGACGGCATCTTTCTTCTGGATCTAAGCGCTGTGAGCGAAGATTCCTATAAGCTGATGGTATCCTGTTTGGTGATGAACACGAGGTATTTCACAAATGGCGGAAATAGATGGGCGTGCCATGGGAACTGTCAGAAGTGAAAGTGAAGGTTATACGGAACACCAGTAGCAGATCTTGGTTTGACAGTCGACAATTTGTGCATTGCATCGAACATTGAATTATTTGTTTTCTTTTTGGAATTTCTGAGAGCTACGAGCTCGATTATCCAGATTTTCCGCCGACGAAGCCCTGGAAAGCATTGACCGGAAGGGGGAGAGTGGTGGATTGGACCTGAAGGGACCAAAAACAAGAAAAAAATAGAAATAGAATAGAACATTTGGCTCTTCTCTGCATAACATCTAATCCTATAAAACTTTTTGAAATCCCCATATTAAATTATAATAATAAATAAAGTGCATGCACAACATGGTGTTTTCTTCTACAAGGTTAGACAGGAACTAGTTATTCTATAATTTATCTAAAACTAAATCCGTTGCACGTCACTAACCTGCAAATTTGCCCTGTTGCCAAGTTGTCATTAGAATCCGAGTTTTGTTGAAAAGAACAAAGCATTTTTCGGTTAAAGAATTTGTTGATTTTAGTTAATGTTATAATTTTCATAACAAAAATGAAGTAATAACACAAAAAATCGCAAGAATAATTTTATTTTAAAAATCCATGTATTACAAATTTAATATAGAAACATGGATTTATGCACTAAAACACTGAATACCCATTAGCTGGAATTAATTGAAACTAACTTCACTTACTGCAGCTACAGGTAACAAGGGTCCATTATTTTCGCGTTCTTGCTCAAAATAGCCTATTAAAGAAGCAACAAGCTCCTTGCATCTACTATTCAACTGCTTCGGCGTTTTTATATATGTTTGTTCCAAAGTCGGTCTATATAGGGTCGCGACATTCGGCCATATTGCTTTGACGTGTTATGACGTCACATCTCCCATTTTTCGACCATGTTGTTCAGTGCCGGAGATATACAGTTTATTGTATTAGTAAAACAACCGTTTACACAACAGTTTTTAATTATTATTAAGTTGTAAATTCTTTTACTTTAAATAAAAAACATTTGGAATTACATCTTTCAACAAATATCACTACCAAAACAATGCAAAATGAAATGCGCAAATTCTAGACGCCACTGGATTGATATTAAGCTTTGATTTTTACCCAGTCTTGCCAACTTTTCTTCGTGGAGTGCCCTTCCTTGCGTCCCCGACCTCGAACCGCCTAAAAGTTAAGGATATGTCGCAACCTTATAAATATAAACTAACCTGTTCTTAAAAGAACAGATGCAAATCACTATGGACACAAAATTTGAACTCTTGAAAAGGTTTAAAACCACTAATAACGATAAATACGTTGAAAAAACCGGAAAATAAGCCAGAAGAATTAAGAAACTGATGAATAAGCAAACAGTGAAATCGTTCGAACCAACGTCAAAAGGCACTGTCAACGTGACAACATTGCATGATTAGCTACCCAAACAGCAAAAAGCTTTCCATTGGGCAATCCCCCATATACCTAAGTAAAGCACGGGTCTCGCGATACTTTATGTCCGCTCCACAGCTTAACCATTGTTTGGTAGTGTATCCCAGCTCTGCAGCAAGGTCAAGAAATACGACGCATGCTTTACTTATATGGGGATTGCTCAATGGAAAGTTTTTGCTGTTTGGGTATCAGAATAACCAACATGATAGGCTAAAATGCACTAATATGATAGATATTCATGTAATGATGGAGAGTACCTATTATATATATTTATCTCTTTTAACGTATATGGGTAAAAAGAATTAACAAAATTAAATTTGATAGAGATTGTTAACGAATAGCTTTAATATCAATTAGTGATTATATTTTTAAATACTGGATTGAGTTGTCCGTTACTTTGTGATAGTCCATTTTAAATTAAAATGAGACAAATTACTTTGTTTTCTATCACTATATTTATCAACATTGTGACTGCAGTTTCGAAGCTTTGCTACATTTTCAAACTGAATATTCTAAACTACTTGAAACTTGTATATATATCCACGTACAAATGGTTAACACATTTTTAATAATAGTGCCTATCCTAAATTTTTAAAAAACTGTAAATAGCGGGCTGCTCTTCAGGTCGGTCTGGTCATTCAATAAATTTATTGAGGGGTTTTATTGGCTTTGTAAATTTCAATAGACTCTAAAATGTTAAGTTTTTACTTTTCGGTGCGGTATATAAAATTTTAAGATTATCGACATTTGGGAATGAATGACCAGATGTTATAAAGTGGTTGGCAAAGTTTGAATTATTTTTATTTAGTACATATGACGATTTGTGTTCCTTAAACCTAATATTAAAATTTCTTCCTGTTTGCCCTACATATAAACTAATGCTAAGGAAAAAACACTACCATTAAATAAATCTGGAGTTTATAGTTTAAATTGTGAAGAATGCAATAGTTTATATGTAGGGCAAACAGGAAGAAATTTTAATATTAGGTTTAAGAACACAAATCGTCATATGTACTAAATAAAAATAATTCAAACTTTGCCAACCACTTTATAACATCTGGTCATTCATTCCCAAATGTCGATAATCTTAAAATTTTATATACCGCACCGAAAAGTAAAAACTTAACATTTTAGAGTCCATTGAAATTTACAGAAGCCAATAAAACCCCTCAATAAATTTATTGAATGACCAGACCGACCTTAATGAGCAGCCCGCTATTTACAGTTTTTAAAAATTTAGGATAGGCACTATTATTAAAAATGTGTTAACCATTTGTACGTGTATATATACAAGTTTCAAGTAGTTTAGAATATTCAGTTTGAAAATGTAGCAAAGCTTCGAAACTGCAGTCACAATGTTGATAAATATACTGATAGAAAACAAAGTAATTTGTCTCATTTTAATTTGATTATATTTTTGTTCGAATGGTCTAAAAATTTAGTAACCTGAAGTGTAGATGACGTGCAAAGGATTTAGTTTTACATAAAGTATAGTAGTTATTTTATGATGGCCATGAAATAATTTCATACCGTAAGACTGTAATGCCTGTATGTCTTATAGTCACACTTGTCACACTTATACTTCAAATCGCTCTCATTCATGGTTTTCTTGTGCGTCATCATGTGTAGCCTCAAAAATACTCCCGCAGTGGTTTGGTAACTACAAATGTGACACTTTACTTTCGTC
Organism: Listronotus bonariensis; assembly: GCA_014170235.1. Classification (NCBI taxonomy): domain Eukaryota; kingdom Metazoa; phylum Arthropoda; class Insecta; order Coleoptera; family Curculionidae; genus Listronotus; species Listronotus bonariensis. The sequence goes on along the minus strand of JACEGR010011877.1, from coordinate 1,781 downwards.
ATTCTTTTTTTTTTCTGTGTTTGTCTTTGTAGTGACAAAAAAATGATCTTTTATATGGCGTCATATATGAACACTGGGAACATCTTAACATTTCCATATTTTCCATATTTGTGTGATTTCCTACAAAAATATGCTGAATTCAAAGTTAACTCATCTATTTTAACAGTTTGTAGAACTTCCAAAAGAATACCCAAGATTTAGCAATAATTTTAGAAGTCCCATGTCAATAAACTCCCTCTTACGTCGCTTAAGACACCCACGGTACGTTAGTATTTAGGCTTTTAGCCTTCGTGGATTGTCCAAAGATAAAAAAAAAAGAACTATTACGCACTATTATACAACTGATCGTCGCAGACAAAAAAAACGCCCACCCAGTTTAATTTTCTTTAACAGGTTTGCTTATTTATTTGTTTTTCCTGTTATATATAAATGATTTAGGTTCAGTTCAAATTAATGGCGAATTTACAATATTTGCAGATGATACTACAATTTTATGGCATAATAAAAATGTAAATGATTTAAACAAAAATATTGAAAAGATATTTTAATAATTGGTGTGATTTAAATTTACTTTCTTTTAACATAAATGAAACAAATATATTGACATTTAGGTGTAACCTTAATAATATCACTTTAAATAATGAAATTATTATTAATCCTTCATTTACTAAATTTCTTGGTATTTATGTAAATAAAAACCTTAATTTTTCGGAACATATTGAAAATGTATGTAAAAAATTAGCTCAGGTTGTTATGCTCTTAGAATTCTTTCTACTGAACTTGATTTTCAACTACTGAAAACTAGTTATTTAAAATTAATTGAATCAATAACAAGATATGGTATTTGTTTCTGGGAAACTCTAGTAAAAATCTGTTAAGCTCAGTTTTTATTTTTCAAAAAAAAAAAAAAAAAAAAAAAAACTATAAGAACTATTTGCAATATTTTTCATGACAATAAAGCTTATAATAATTATTATTATTTGACATTTACCCAAAATATTAATTCTTTAACAAACAATTATACACAGAGTGGTGGAAAATATCAGGTTTCTAGTAAAGTTTTTAAATGTTTATTATTTTAAATTACTGCTTTATTTGGCAACTTTTATACAGGGTGTCCAGTAACTCAACCGACAAACTTCAAGAGGTGATTGTACAATGAAAAATCTACGGGGTGTTAATAATTTAAAAAATTATGGTTTTTTATTATAACCTTTATACCAATTTAAATATTTTTAAAACATTTGGAACGCATCTCCTATGCATCAAAAGACGTTTTTTAACATAAAAGAAAAAATAATTTTTTACCAGTGTCGTCCATAAGGGGTTTAGGGTAAATATTCTTTAAGAAAAAAATGGTTTGTCACTGCATATTTTTTTGGTAATTTTCTAGAAATCTGCGGCAACTCCGATTTTGACGAAATTTGGTATACGGGGTTTTTGGGGCGCTGATCACGAATCTGAAAGAATTTTTTGGCGGAAACGTTTCGTTCTTGAGATATTCATCATCAGACTCGAAATTTAAATTAGACCTATTTTTACAATATTTCCCCTTCTTTTTGCACACAATTCTTGATTTTAAGCTAAAGTGGCACACAATATTTGATTTTCACCTTTTAAAACCCCTTTGTTTTCGTATTTTACATTATTTTTGCATTAAATTGCATAGCTATACTTTGCATCATTTCAATCCCAGTGTGCCATGAAGCCCTATGTGTATGTATGGTTGCCGCAGTATCAAAGGAAAGCCACGCAATTTAATGCAAAAATAATGTAAAAAC
>JACEGR010011876.1:0-13367 GCA_014170235.1 Listronotus bonariensis | reverse complement strand
AGAAAATATTGCTACTAGAAAAATACTTTTTCTGAATATTTTTGCACTTTTCCCTTTGTTCCCTCATTGTTCTTTTGTTCTTGCTAACCAAATTTAAAGAGGCACTTACGCAATAATCAAAAATATAAATTTGTTTAGACTGCTAAACATAAGTTTTGGGGGCTATTCGGCGTCGTTGTAGATTTTGTATCCTTGACGTTTCGCCAGCGTCGACTGGTTGGCATCCTCAGAAGGTTCCTAGTAGACTACTTGCGTAGTACTGTGATGGTGTAACAGTAGTGTCACTAGAACGCAAGTAGTCTACTAGGAACCTTTTAAGAATGCCAATCACTCGCGCTGGCGAAACGTCAAGAATACAAAATCTACAACAACGGCAGAATAGCCCAAAAAACTAAAGTTTAGCAGATAATGTCCGCAAAAGCCTTACACAGTATATTTGATTAAACTGGTTTATTTAACAACTTTTTTAACTTTTGTATTTTTTTTTGTTTTTTGTAAACTTACCAATTTTAAACAAATAGATAAATTGTAAATCCTAACGGGAAAAATTTATGGTAGGGAAGCCCAAGACGAGATTTTAGGATTTACTACAGCGCGGCAGATTAATATACCTGGAAGATACCCTGTACTCAATTAAATACCTCCACCAAATATGAGCCCCGTATACAGGGCCGATTGTAAAAACAAAAATATATTCATCAGAAATTTTCAAGCGCGTCAGATTTAAATAGGGTAAGTAAATGTTATGCTAAACAGTGTATATTGCACTAATCTGACAATTTGAGAGTGACGTAAAGAAAAAGAAGGGCTACAACGTCATTTTGACATTCTCAAGCGTGGCTATTTTCTTATTTTAAAGAAAATGATTTAAGGATAACGAAAAACATATAATCCGATATGATCCGAGCGATTTGCACAAGCCGAAATAATACCAATATTTTTTGACATATTTAAAAATATATAGCTACGCTTCCTCCACCGACAAAAAGGTATACATTATATAGATTTTTTCTTCTTATCATGTAAGCTTTGCAACCCAGTAGCTTCTCTGTAAGGGTCAGAGTCAAATCTCCCTTTTAGCATTATTATATTTATTTGTTATTGCCTATTAAGACATTTGTAATATGTCTTTATTTGTTTGTGGTTAAAAAACAATACTTATTTTGTTGCTAAGCAAAAAGAATAAAGACATTTTTAGGTTACATTTTTTAGCGATATTCCCCTAATGGTTGACTTTCAGCCCCATGTTTATCAAGCAAACTATTCTTTATTTTAACCAAGGAATGTCCTCCTAAAATTTTTCGCATTTGTTTAGAAACACTCTGTGTACTTTATAAATTATTTTTAATAAGAATTTAAGAAACATACCATAACCTTAAAAATTTTACCACATCGAACTATACTTGTCCTAAAAGAGTCCATTAAATCCCAAATCCCGCTCCCAAAAAGCATAAAATTAAACGGGGTGTTTTACCACCCATAAAAACTAAAGAGCCGTGGGTTTCATTTTTAGAAGTATCATTAATGGCACGTTAGTGCTTTCTTAATCTTCCAAAAAGCCCGGAAATACCTAGGTCGTTATAAATGAACGGAAAATATTACTTAAAAAGTTTAATATGAACTAAAACATTTACGTCGTATACCTAAAACGGCGTTTAGGAGGTTTTCTTATTATTCAATAAAGAGTCAGTTACCAAGAACATATAGACTCTTTTTAGGGAGCGGCTTTTCCTGGGTTATTAAGTGATTGATGGCCCACCTAAGCTTAAACTGTTTACGTAAGTTTTGTGTTATACCTATATCCCACCAAAAACATAGATGTGAAAAAGGTGAGCCAAAATCCAAATGTGTATGGAATCTTAAAGTGGGTTAGATTTGACTTGGTCAGTTTTCATTAGAGTAGGGGATTTCTGAAGTTACTACAGCGCGTCAGAAAAATATACCGGTGGATACTTTGTACCTGATTAAATACCTTCACCAAATATAAGCCCCGTATACAGAGGCGATCATAAAAACAAAAATATATCCATTAGAAATTGTCGTGCGCGTCAGATTAAGATAGGGTGAGTTAATTACATGCTAAAGGGTGTATATTCCACTAATCAGACAATTTGAGAGTGACGTAAAGATAGCGGAGGGCTACAAAGTTGTAAAAACAAACGTCATTTTGACATGCTTGAGCGTGGTAATTTTTTTTTTTATTTAAGAAAATAATTTGAACTGAATAACGAAACATATATAATTCAATACGATTTAAACTATTTCCAAAAGCCAAAATAATAAAAATATTTTTTTGACATACTTAAAAGTCTATAGCCGCTTAACGCCCCAATGAAAAGGTATACATTATACAGCGTGTCTTCGGAAGTTCTTAACAAATGGGAAACTTTTTATTAATAATTTACGAAAAAAGTTATTCTTTATAAAATATCCTGCTGGATGAGAAAATACATTTCCACAAAAATATTTGAAGTTTGGATGTACAGGCGTTGGCTTAAAATTACTTATTTTCATATTAAAATAAAGATTATTACCTAAATACGGTACCAAATTTTAAAGGGTGATTTCCTATGTCATTTTATGAAAAAAGTTCCTATAAACATATTTCCGGAGTTGCTTCGTTTCTGAGATAAAGGGCGTTAAATATTTTTTTAAAGGTCTGTTTGTTTTTAAATATCGTAAATACGAAGTTGTATTTTTAGTTGCTTTAAAGGAAAAACATACAAAACCTGCATAAAAAGCCAGCGGCGTACATTTTTCTCTCAATAATATTGGCTGTTGCCACTGTACGTCACTGGATTTTATGCAGTTTTTATATTTTTTCCTTTAAAGCAACTTTAAATACAACTTTTTAGTGTTGTACATTTTTTTGGCTGGCTTCGCATTTATGATATTTAAAAACAAACAGACCTTTAACAAAATATTTAACGCCCTGTATCTCAGAAACGAAGCAACTCCAAACATATGTTTATAGGAACTTTTCTTCATAAAAGACATAAGAAATCACCCTTTAAAGTTTGGTACTGTAGTAGGAAATTGCCCTTATTTTAGTTTTGAAACAATTCATTTTTAAGCTACCCTGTACATTCAACCTTCAAATATTTTTTTGGAAATGTATTTTCTCATCAAGCAGAACTTTTATGAAGAGACACTTTTGTTCGTAAAATTAATAATTAAAAGTTTTCCATTTGTTAAGAACTTCCGAAGACACGCTGTATAACATTTTTTCTTCCTATCATCTAAGTTTTGCAACCCAATAGGTCTCTATGACGCTCGAGTAACTGCAAACTTAGCATCTTGGGCTCCCCTACTATTACATTTGTCAGTTTATATAATTTATTTAACTCATATATTAATTTTTTAATTCTGATAAATAATGCCCAAGTCAAATTTAACCTACTTTAAGATCTCATACATATAAAATTATTTGGATTTTGTACAAAAATTGGCACTTATTTAGATTCCCATTCTTTTTGCGGCGAAACTTACAGCTAAGCATAATTTTAGTTTTATAATGTTATATTTTTTTCTTGCGTTTTTGCTGCATAGTTTTCTTTATTATGCTATTGTTTACATTTTCTTAAACATTAGAATTAACAGTGCGCATTTTGCATTTATTATCTGCTACCCTTTTAACCCACTTCCTGTCTTGTCCAGGCGATATAATGATCTTGTTAACATTGTTTATTAGCAAGTATTACACGTTTTTCCTGTGGGGACACCACCTATTTTCTGACTCAATTTTATTTTTATATATCTGTAATATACCAAATATAATAATACATATATTGGGATAGCTTTAAATATTTACTTGAAATGATTTAAAGGTTACAATCAAAAAACTTTTTTTTGTATAGGGACCTCCCAACAGTAGAAGTGGGTTAGGTTTTGATCTATATGTCAGTCAGTGAGTCAGTCAGTGGAAAATTGACGACTTTTTGACGTTCATAACTTTATAGATGTTTAAGCTAGCTTTATAAAGTTTGGGCTTTTAGTTGCTCTTATGGATATAAATAAACACACGTGATTTAAATCAAAATAAGATGTGAGCCTATAACAATCTTTATCGAGGTGCGTTTCTGTAAAATTAGTGTTATGTAAAGTTTTTTAAATGTGTTGTTATGTATTATTTTAATTTGTGATAAAAAAATAGTAATTTTTGTAATTGTTTGTAGGTTGTTGCCTGAACGCAATATATATTTTTTAAAAAAGCTCACTACGCTGGGCGAAACGTCAGATGTTAGCTATGTAATGAAGTAGTTTTAATTATTAACAAAAAACCTATACCCAAGAAAAATAAATAAATAATTATATATATATATATATATATATATATATATATATATATATATATATATATATATATATATATATTGGAATATGTTACCCATATTTCCAAAATTATAAAACACGACCACATTTAAAATTGACGTTACTTTTTACTAAAGTTCACATAAACTACCCAAACAGATAATATATGGAGTACTTATAGAGCTTACATCCTGAATATCTTCCTGGGGGACAAAAATAAATGTACCTAGACACGAAAAACATTAGGAAAGCGCAATATTATACGGAAACATGCGAATCGTGCTGCGAGAGGAAAATTAATGTTATTGGAGGCCCGTTTTTATGCACGTTTTTCTTTAATGTGCTACTTTATCTGCTTAATATTTATTTTTTCAAACCGGTGCTGTAAACTTTTAATAGGTTTTTCTGGTTCTTTTGTTTTTTATTAGTCTCAGGAGAATTAAATGTTTTTTTACCTATGTTTTAAAATTAACCTTAACACCAACTGTTATTCTACAGAGTGCACGACTACAGGCGGGTGTTCCGACCGGAAACTGCCGCGATCAATTTCTTAAAAAGTACGTCTTGGAAAATTTGGTAACATTATAAAGTCGGTAGAGGACATACAACTTAACCGAAAGTTAATGTCAACATCCTTATTTTTAAATGGAACATCCTTAAATCATATTTATTAATTTTGATTCTACGCAAAATTCTAAACATAACTCGTGTATAATGTTCTATACTCTAGTCTAACCGTTTTTGACTCATTTTAAATTTTATGTCAAAAATGACGTTTGCAAGCCATTACATAACCATCAATTTTTTCCTAACGAAAGCTTTTAATATGAGTTGGGTTGGGTTTCTCGTGAAGGAAAGAACTATTTTAGCAGACTGATTGATATTTTTACAATAAATTAACCGCAGAGTGGTCAAAACTAATTGTTAAAAATTATTACGATAAAAAACTTAAAAGTCAATATTTTTAATTGGAAACCCCTATCTTTCTTTACTTTACCCTATTAGGCATTAAGAATTAGGATACGTTTGTATAAGGATGTCTATTCCAAAAACCTATTGTTTTTAAAATATTAAGAATTTAATATTATTAATTCTAACAATGCTTTTAAGTACGGCTTAGCTTGGCTTTTAGTTGGCCTTGACAACAAAATGCAGCGTTACAGCCAACTACCCTATACCTACCCGTACTTAAATGCATTGAAAGAATAGATAAATAATAAATTGTTAATATTTCAGACACTTTTAATTTTTGGAATAGACATTCTTATACAAACTTACCATTATTTTTAATGCCTAATAGAATAAGGTAATAAAAAATAGGCATTATTATTTAAAAAAATGACTTTTAAGATTTTGGTCGTTATAATTCTTAACAATTATTTGTGACCACTCCGTACTTATTAATTGTAAAAATATCAATACACTCTACTTCTATACACAAGAAACCCAACCCGAACTCATAAATAAGGCTTATGTTTAAAAAAAATTAATGGTTATGTAATGGCTTGCAAAAGTCATCTTTGACATAAAATTTAAAGTAAGTCAAAAACGGTTGGACTAAGTATAGAACATAAATTATGTTTAGAATTTTACGCAGAATTTGAAAGATAAATAATATGTCGGATGTTCCATTTAAAATAGAGAAATTGACATTAACATCCGGTATAACCGGAAGTGGTAGAACTGTCAAAATATTTTCGTTGTTTGTTCCCCACTGACTTTATAATATCGCGGCAGTTCTCGGTGGGACATCCTGTATATTTTGTTTCGCAAAAAAATCTTAGATTTTGTAAAAGTTTAGAATAGAAAGACCGATTTTCCGACATATGGAAACTTTTGCTAATTTTTAATGGAACACCATGTATATATTTAATCTTACAATTTACAATTAGTTATTGTGGATGGCCACTCTTTAAGCTTTCACCAAATAAAAGCTAGAGAGCCTTAGGGCTCACTACTGGCACCAACATTGTTTCTTCTCTACATCAACGACCTTTTCTTGTCCACAACTAATTTCATTCATAGATTTGCTGACAATAGTACCCTTTACTGTAGTTTTTAGGGTCCTAGACCAATCTCTAGACCTGATTTGGAAAGCAAAGGCAAAGCGATGCAGTTATCTCTTTTACAGGACCTTAATTTAATATTTGATTGGGGCGTCAAAAATCTCGTTCATTTTAATGCATTCAAAACACAATCATGTTCCTTGTCGCGAAATATCGAGTCATCAAATACTCATCCTTTACTTATGAGCGGCCAAGTTTTACAGAGCAAAGACACCTTAAATCTTATGGGCGTCATATTTCAAAATAACCTTAACTGGCATAAACACATTTTGTCTACCACGACAGCTTTAAAAAAGCTTAGATTAGGAAAATTGGAAGGAGCTGTATATTTGTTCGGTTACAGAGTCGCAAGAATTGCCAAACTTACACCATTTTTTTTTCTAGAACGGTACATGGTAAAAAAATAATTTATTTTTATTAAAAGAATAGCCAACAAAAACCACAAAAGAGAATGCTATTATATTAGCAACAAAAGAATTATTAAAAAAAAAACATATAAATTGGTAATACCTCTTACATAAGTACTTATTACTTTTTTCTAATTTAACATAATAAACAAAAAAGGCAACGGCACACGGTTTTACCAAGCGGTCATCCATCTAAATATTAACCGTGCCCAACGTCGCTTGACTAATTGATCGGAGAGGGACTTTTATGTTCGCTTTAAAGTCAATACTTTGAAAATTGCAAAGTCAGGTAGACAAATACTTTTTTTTATTTGCAAGAAAAATATTGTTTTCCTAAAAAAAAGAGGCAATTTAGCAATAAAAAAGTCTTAGTAACTGGAGGATAATTATTGCATATCATATATTTTGTTTTAAACGATTTTTTTTTAAATAGTAGGGTCAGTAACCAGAGGATAATTAACAAAAAAATGTAAATTGGTACTGTAGAAGTCTCTTGCAAAGTGTCTAAGAATTATGGCTTTCCGTTATAAATATATAGATTACGTAATCCAGAAGTAATAAAAAAAGGATCCATGGTCACCATCCTAAAAGTAACTACATATTTAATCTTACGCATTAAAAAGATAGATATTACTTTTTTACCCATTAATTAATACTTACCCAATAAGTAGCCTATGCAAAAACTTACCTCTAAACTTTTAGGATGCAGGAGTTCTTACTTATATTGGACATCGCAAAGTTTGGTAAATTTATGAGTAAATAAGTTTATTTTTTACCAAAAGATATAAAGTAGTAAGAGAAGGGTATTATTGGAACAATAAATAATTTCCCCTTTAATGTTGTGCTTAAAATTTTATTTCGCAATTTAAAGATTTTTGTTTGACACAAAAGGGTGTTTCCTAATTGAAGCTAATGCTTTAATTAAATTTCTAGAAGTAATTTACTCGGAATAAAGCTCAGAAAATTAAATATCTTATATTAAAAATAGAAAGTGTTTTTAAAGCTAAGACAATATTTTCAACAGCTTTTAAGAGTTTATAAAAAGAACCCAATTTAATAAATATTGTTTATACAGGGTCATCTTAGTTAATTAAGCTGTATATTAATTTTAATTAGGGAAATCATTGGCGGCGTAGGACGCATCCCAGCTAATACTATTAACAATGAAATGTACGCCACTGACTTATTTACAACTTTTATATTTTTTCGTATAAAACACTTAAAAATACAGCTTTTTTGTTTTTATTATTTTTACGTAGCTTGCTTAGACTAGTTGGGTTAATTCTGTGGTTTCTAAATTATTATTCAGATTTTAATTATCTCTTTAGATATACAGGGTTTTTTCTATAATGGAACATTCTATACCGGGTGATGCATCGCCGGGCGGAACATAGGAAATCCCATGTAATTTTTAATGGGATCAATTATTGGCTCCCCTAATTATTTTAGAGAAAAATTCTATTAAAGTTTATGGAAGAGCATTCAAATCTACGTCCATGGTAAAAACTTTAGATTTTTCGGTTAACCCGTTTGCTAGTTAGATGCTAATATATTTTTAAAAATTTTACATTATTATTGCCTCATATTTATGAACAACAATAAAAATACCAGTCAGCGTGACATAACGTTGTCATTTTAAAATTTAGTGCTTTATTATTATCAAAAATCGTAGAGCGAAAACGATTAACCATGAGTTATACTACTGAAGAAAAAGTATTGATGATAAAATGGTACTACTATCTAAGAAATAGTTACCAAAAGGTGTCAGAGATGTTCGCTGCTCAGTATCCGAATAGACCGATACCCGAAAATCAACAGTCGATAGGACTATCAAAAAATTTGAGACCAAAGGCACAGTGATAAATAACTGCAGATGTGAAGCTAGGGAGTATCAAAGAGAAGAAAATGTAAGAGATGATAGAGACTTGGAAATTTTATTGCACGTGGAAGAAAATGAAGGGAAGGTGAGTACAAGGAAACTTCAGGATATCATAGGAAAAGATCAATCAACAGTGCTCCGGATTTTGAAAAGGCATAAATACATTTCATACAAATATGAAAGACATCAAGAGCTAAGGGATGGGGATGAAATACGACGGCAGGAATTTTGTTTTGACATGATGGAAAGGGCAAACATGGACAGGGAATTTTTAAGAAATATTTGTTTTACTGATGAGTGCACATTTACGTTACACAATGAACCCAATCATCCAAATTACCGATACTGGAGCAAAGAAAACCAACACAGATTTGTTGAAACGAGGACGCAATATCTACAGAAAGTAAATGTTTGGGCTGGGATTTTCGGACAACATATTTTTGGACCATTTTTTCTTAATCAAAAATTAAATACAGAATTTTATTTGGAACTAGTCAAAGAACTAATTTTACCCGCTTTAAATGATGTATCCAGGGAAAATCAGGAAATTTGGTACCAAATGGATGGCTGCCCGGCACATAATATCCTGGCTGTTTGGGAATATTTACACAATGCTTTTAATGGAAATGTTATTGGCCTACATCACACCATAAATTGGCCAGCCAGGTCTCCTGATATTTCGCCAAATGACTTATTTCTCTGGGACAATTTAAAAAGCATGGATAAAAATTACTCTAATCTAGATGAGTTAAAAAATGCTATTTTTGCAGAAGGCAATAAAATTTCAATTTACCAGTTAGCCAATGTAAGAAGACGATTTTATGAACGTCTGGGTTATTGTCTAGCAGTCAATGGAGAAATATTTGAAAATTTTCTTAAATCTTAAATTTATTTTCATCATATTAATTATTGTGATTATATTAATAATTTATTGAAGCATGTAAATATTATAAATGTCATAAGTTTCTGAAATTTGTTACTCTAGTTTAGTTTAACTTAACTTAAATTGTTTGGTATTTTTAACTGGTATTTTTATTGTTGTTCATAAATATAAGGCGATAATAATGTAACAATTTTTAAAAATATATTAGCATTTAACTAGCAAACGGATTAACTGAAAAATCTAAAGTTTTTACCCTGTACGTAGATTTGCATGCTCTTCAATAAACTTTAATAGAATTTTTCTCTAAAATAAATAAGGGAGCCCATAATTGACCCCATTAAAAATTACATGGGATTTTCTATGTCCCGTCCGGCGATGCATCACCCGGTATATTATTTTACCTATAAAAAGATTTTTCAAACACCATTATAAAAACACCACATTTATATACCTATCTCAATTAGTTTTCGAAATATGGTTATGCAAATCCAAAGAATACTTTTTAATTCCCATCAGAATCAAAATAATCTTACATCCCCCCACATTTTTATTTTTTAACCGATAAAAGAAAGAAAAACACCATTTTGTTAGGATGATTCTGTAGTATCTGTATCTTTCATTAGAATTATTTTTTCTCTTAAGATATACAGGAAACAATAAAAAGTATGATTTTTTGAAATGAAACCGCCTGTATATTAAATTGCCATTTAAAAGATAATTTAAAAAAGGTTACAACAATATCAAATTTTATGGGCCTATCTTTAATGGTTTTGGAAATATGGCCATAAATAAAATTATTAGGCCTACATAATTGAAATTTACACTTATTCTTTAGACTTGGATGACCATATTTTCGAAACTAATGAAGACTTATATATCCAATGTAGTATTTTTTTAAAGCTCTTTAAAATATATTTTTATTAGTGATATAATATAGAGGTGCTCCATTAAAAAAAAACATTCTTATTTATTTATTTACTCATTAACGGGCATTGCCCAATTACAATTATTCTACCTTGTATATTTTAAAACATAATTAAAATCTAATTATTAATTCAGAAACTACAGAATTAACACAACAAACTAATGTTATTATTTATTTTGTACGATAAAAAATAAAAAGCTAAGGGGGATGTGAATTTATAACTTAACACCCGGTACATCTTAAGGTTCTCCAAATTATAGGAGATATACACTTTATTTACATAAATAAAAATGTATGAATAATAATTAACACATAAAAGCAATGATAACAATGTAAATTATGACAAAAGTCTTTTAAGATAATAGCGAGTTTAGGTTTCCATTAGTTCTGCAATTAAAAGGTTTCAGAAAATCCTACTTTGCATTATTGATGTATAGAGTTACAAGGAAACTAAGTTTCCATTAGACCATTACGGGTATTTAAAAAATAATTAAATAATTAAAGCACATTTTAAGTTTTTTCTTCGCTTTAAAGATGTAGCAGCTACGTAAATAATATAGATTAATTGTTACTTTTAGCTTTATCATGATCTTTTTTTTGCACATTGCTTTAAAATATTCTTTTTTATCTTTGTGACATTTCACGAAGGCCTATGCCTAAGTACCAGAGTACCGTGAGTGCCGGGTTATTGGATGTTTAACTTTTATTCTGTTTCGTCAACGATATCCAGAGCACTGAAACATGCAGTTTTTCATTTCACAGCACCTTTTAGACAACGCGGTAGTACCAACACGGACGTTATTTTTAAATAACTACTATCTAGGATTGGTAAAATACTACGCAGAGGCTTTTCCATTACCATCTGTGAGGTGACAAGCTATTTAAAACCCAGTGTAAGAAACCGAGATTTGAACCCGGATCTCTGCGTTGAGAGGCTGGTACGTTAGCCCCTACACCACGCTCACCACATCCATGTTTTAAAGTTAAATTCATAAATTAAGCTAATTGGTAAGTTTTATCATAAAATAACCGAAATAGATAATGAAAGTGCACCAGGAAAATGGTAGAGCAGCTACGTAAATAATATAGATTAATTGTTACTTTTAGCTTTATCATGATCTTTTTTTTGCACATTGCTTTAAAATATTCTTTTTTATCTTTGTGACATTTCACGAAGGCCTATGCCTAAATACCAGAGTACCGTGAGTGCCGGGTTATTGGATGTTTAACTTTTATTCTGTTTCGTCAACGATATCCAGAGCACTGAAACATGCAGTTTTTCATTTCACAGCACCTTTTAGACAACGCGGTAGTACCAACACGGACGTTATTTTTAAATAACTACTATCTAGGATTGGTAAAATACTACGCAGAGGCTTTTCCATTACCATCTGTGAGGTGACAAGCTATTTAAAACCCAGTGTAAGAAACCGAGATTTGAACCCGGATCTCTGCGTTGAGAGGCTGGTACGTTAGCCCCTACACCACGCTCACCACATCCATGTTTTAAAGTTAAATTCATAAATTAAGCTAATTGGTAAGTTTTATCATAAAATAACCGAAATAGATAATGAAAGTGCACCAGGAAAATGGTAGTAACATATGGTATAATTTTTTTATTTTTACCCTAAAAATTTACTTATTTATTGTTTTTTAGGGTCTTTAAAAAAATACGTAAAAGCTTGTTTTTAAATTAAATTTGTGCATTTTTAATGAAACAAAAATATCAGTTGCCGATATTAAACACTTAAGTTTTTAAATGTGTATATCATAAAACTATAAATTATGAATCTGCAAAAGCAATATAAATATTATAAACTACGGGCAAATAGCATTTAAAATAATAATATTTAAATTGCAGATTCTGCACTAATACTACTAAAACAATTATTTCCGGTAAAAATTCTTTAAGGTAAAGACAAGCCCATTCCGTTTTAGTGTAGTCTATGGGTCAATCAACTTTTATATTTCCAAATGCAAAATCACTTTGTCCCTAGTAAAAAACAGAAAATATACAGGGTGTCTTACGGTCGATGGTACCTTAGACGGAAAACGAAACATTGAATTTTTTAAAAATTTGGCAATATAGGTAATGGCTTGTAATCCAACGATCTAAAACTCATTTTTAACGATGCAGCTTTGCCATTTATACCAAGAAGTGGCATCAACTTTGATATTTTATATTTGAGTATTTTTGGATTCGCCACTACTTTCTAAATATTTTTGCCTAAGATAATTACGTGTTTAGCAATTGTATACTGGGTTAGTAAAAAGTACCGCAACTTTTAAATATCTTTAAAATCACCAAACCTACATATAATAAGTTCGTAAATTTTAAAAATTATGTCTCTATTAGTTGTTAAGATTTGATACACTACACCCTCCGTAAGAAGTAATTAAGGGCCTAAATATCTTTAAAAAACGCTAAAGCTATGTTTACAAAATTTGGTATTTATGGGTTTTTGCCTTGCCTAAATAATTAGTATTATTAGCATCGTTACCAGATTTTAATAAAATTGCGATGTTTTAATATCCAGGCAACTAGTAAAGATTAAATTTTAAAAATAAGGAATCTTACCAAAGTCTACACGCTTCTTTAATTGCAAGTTAAAGTAAGTTGGGTATTTTATTTAAAATGACCAAAAATGTGACATGTAGCGCAAAACTGAACAATCTGGCAACAATGACAATATAACTGTTTAATTCTACTTACCGAGAAACCCTTAAATGTCAAAATTTGTAAACGCAGCTTACGTGGTTTTAGATATTTTGAGTGCATTTGAACTGTTTTACTCAAAATGAGGCTGTTGTCATATCTTAGCAGCTAGTTAAAATAGACTCTTTAAAATTTGTGGACTTAATAAATTTAGCCTGCACAATTTATTACAATGAAAAT
>JACEGR010011875.1:0-13368 GCA_014170235.1 Listronotus bonariensis | reverse complement strand
AAAAATACTGTAATGGATATTAAAAATAAGTGCTTTTAGTTTATAGAATTATATAAAGCTAGGACCTTTTAATTCAGTCTGATAATTTATTTGAATAATTTACCTTAGATTTTCCAAGTTCTTTCATCAGTTTCGAAGGTTTCCGAAAACGCCCGAATTATCCATTGCTCATCCACTTTTATGCTATCCTGTACTATGGAATATTCCCGATATTTCTCCAAAATTCTAGATCACTCTTTACTCTTCCACCACACTATAAAAGGGCGACGGAAACCTCTGAGTTAGTTAGTATAGATTCGACTTTTGTACTGTAAACTTCGGACATAGAGTAAGGAAATTATAAGAGTTATCATGGAATAGCCGATTTAAGGACAGGTCATGCGAAAACTCCCAATATAATTTTATTCGTTTCTCGTTGAAATACCGCCAGTTAGTCATTTCAGTAAGCTTACGTGTCTCCCCACCGCTGATGTTACACGAGGCGAGGCTTGGACCGACGCATTTAAAGTGTAAACTGGAAAAATGACAAGCCTACCGCCAAGCCTGCCGCAAAAGCGGTACGAAAATTTTAGCATGCCATGGTTTCTCTTATCCGTAGGTATGTTACTTTATGGTTCGGGGCATTGACAAGTGAAGATTTTGTCGTTGTTGTAACCATAGTTACGTTCCATTGTTAATAAAGGTATAAAAACGAAGACACGTGTTTTTATACGAGGTGATACGGAACAGTACTTTACTGTGTTTGCATAGCTGTTCTACAGTAATCAATTCTATTTGAAAAAGAACTACTTAAGACTTTTATTATTTTCTTTCTTAAATAATTGGTCAATTTAGTTTTAAATTTACCTCTAAATTTTTAATTTTTAATAGTTTGCATTTCTGCGTCTTGCGGGTGAACTGTAGGAGACACGGTTCAAAAACTGTTGTATTTAATAAAAGCAGATATACATAATATAAAACAACAGACTTACCTGGACAAGAATGCTTTTTATATTTTTAAGGGCATAAAAGTCCATTTAATTTTTTTTTAATTATTCGTCCATACTTTCCTTTATTATTGTGAATCCGGGCTCGGTTCGGCCTTGGTGCGGTTATGTGTGGTCAGACCTTAAGCTGTAAACTGCATTAACAAATACATTTTACAATGAAAATACCAGAGTTTCTTTATGAGAAGGGGTTTAGACATAAGCAAGACCGGGATAGCTTTTGTCAGGGACGTAAGGAGTGTGAGAATTACGATATCGGTTGGCAGTTCTGTTCAAAGTTGGTAGCATTATCAGCTGATGACAGAGTCGTGCCTTGTCGAAGCTTTGTTTGGTAAAAACTGTGGAAATTTGCCATTTTCATTTTAGTTGTATATTTTGCAAGGATTTCCAGTTGTTAATGTTTTTGGTTAGTTTAGAGACTTTACATATTATTGGTTCGGACTCGTTTTATTTTAGAGATTTTAATAGTGTTTAGTCGAATAGTTTTCAGTCATTCGTGTTTTTATATACATATGATACTGATGAGTGTCCGCTAATTAATGGTACACAGAAAAACCACAGATTTCTTATGCGAAAATACCCATTTAGGATTTAAACAAACATACTTATATCCAAAAGTTAATGATAAGGAAGATACGGGGTGTTAAAGGGATATAAATATTTTTTATTCATGCATTTCTATAATTTCTGATATGTTTTAAACATTTTAATAAAACTCGGTATCCAGGAGTTTTTAGCTATCAGCTATTTATATCTGAGCAGTTGTAATTATAGCTAATACGATGTTATTGAAGGTACATACTTTCGGAGTGCACTGAACAACTAAAACGTGAATACCTTAAAAACGGTTGTCAAGACCGATTCTTATGATGACCCCCTAAACTTTTGGATATTAGGTATGTTTGGTTCAATCTTAATATTTTGGCATAAGGAATCTGTAGTTTTTCTGTGTACCATTCATTAGCGGACAGCTTGTATACAAAGTTTTTAAAATGGTTTTGACTTACGGAACCATGGAAAATGTTTTGCTCTGCCAGGTACCTCATCGTCCTGTCGTCGCTTTGATAATTTTTAATTTTCAATATTTAAACCACATTTATGTTTTCGTTTTAGGTTATGCCTATTAAAATAATCCAATAAATTTTGTTTACAACATACAGTTCTTTTTTGTTTTCTCCTTAATTCTACGCCACTGATCTGCCTAAAATCAAACATGGCCGAAAATGGCCCGACTTGACGTCACAGCCACGCTAGTAAATATGGCGAATGTCGTGACCTTATCTCATCAATCGACTTTGGAAAATACGTTGTGTTTTTTTATTATTTTTAAACGTTATTTCGTATAATCTAAAAACTATTCCATTGGTCGTCTTTCCCGAAATTTCTCATAAATAAATAAACAATAACGTTTCCGAAAAATGATAATCCATCAGAGTTTGTAGGTACATCAAATAAGAAAGCTAAAAATAGCAATATATGAATAAAAAGGCAAACATACAAGTAATTTTGTGAATATTCTTTGTAAGAAAAATTAACACTCCATAGATCATAATATCATTAAAGTAGATAGGGTTTGGTATAAAAGCTAAGTCAAAAATGATGGTTATCGATTTATAGATATCAGTTATTGATTATTATCATTATTATTTTGGTCTACAAAAGTTAAGTTTATTTTCACCAACTGTGATGTATTATGTAAGTATTAGATATATTATAACACTAAGAATTACTTTTTATGTCTAAAACAACTGTATTTATAAAATTATTACTTTTTCATACAGAGACCAAAAAAAAATTATGTATTTTAATTAAACCTTTTTGCCTTAATAAAAAATGCCGAGAGCCCAAAATAGATATTTTTGTATCAAGGGCGTAAAATAGCACTTTTACTCCCGCGGCTAAAAGTTGTGGGCGTAAAAGTGCTTTACACCAGAGGTGCAAACAATATTTTTGTACGACTGAAATTAATATACAAGCATTCTCTGTAGGCAGGAGACAATTTCCCAGCTTTTAATGTCTTAAATTGTAATCAGTATACTTTTAACACATGTTTAATTAAATAAATTGTTATACCAAAGAAATGGGGCATTATTTCCTCCCTCTACAGGGTGTCTCTTAAAGGTCTGTACAAAATGAAACCATAGACTTCTTGAGTCAAAATATTTCAATCTAACGCCATTTATCTAAGTCGAAAAGTTAATTGTTTGTGAGATAGAGGGTGTCAAAGTTTCTATTTAATTTTAGTTATTTTTAAATGTTTTATTTCCTACTACATTTTTTTACAAAATTTAGAATAATAAGTTTTTAAAAAGTAAGAAATCAAACATTACACGTAATGTATTTGGCATTTTAAATGAAATACGCTTTTTATCATAATTGCAATCAAAGACTCGTGCCTACTTTAGGGAAATCCGAAACACCGTAATTTTATTAAAATTTGGCAACATTGCTGATTTTGCTGTTGAATTAGGCATGCCTTAAAACCCCCAAATTCCAAATTTTGTATTCATCTAAAAAAAAAAAGAAAAATTCGTGTAGCACAAAACTGGGAACTTCAGCAACAGTGCCTATAACACCATTTAATTCAGCATATTCAAGACACCTAAATACCAACGTCAAATTTTTTAGTTAACAGTATTTGTCGGAGTGGTTTAAACCGTATTCGAAAATGATGATATAAACATAAAAATCAAAAAATGTAGGTTTTCAAACCGTTGCGTCATGATTATAAATTTAATTTTTTGGGGTTAATACGTACTTTACTTTACACAAACTATAAATTGTTTTAACTTGCCTCGCATCCATGTTAAAAGTTTACAAAAAATGTCTAAAACAAAGTTTTTAATAAGTTCAATGAATACGCCTGCTCGACAAAGATAACTATATTGTTTTTAAACCATTGGCCGCGATGTGTTTAAACACAGGTTAATACGTAAAGTATATGACTTCATCGTTTAGCAAGAAAATCATCAATTTAAGGCGAAGAACCAATTCTAAAACGGTATTTACCAATCGGTTATGTTGACGTTTAAACAATGTCTTATACGTCAAAGTTGTCACCAATTATTACCGCTGTTATAATTGGTTGAACGCCTAAAATTGATCAATGTAATGTTTTTAAAATGTTTTGACCCGTATTAACAACAAAAAATGGCTCAAATTAGGTACCTAAAGGGAGCTTACGTGGTTTTAAAGATATTTAGGCGGCGGTACTTTTACTAGACCAGTATATTATCAAAGACAATTATAGTGTACAACTATTAACTATAATTGTCTTTGATATCATCAATTTTAATTAGCTTTGGAAATATGGCCATAAAAATAATATTAAAGTTCCATTATATTAAGTTGCTGTAAGCACATTGCATATTTAATTGAAATTAGACCTACATCATCGTGTTTCTCAACACTATTAAAGATATTATTTAAATGTGGTATTTGTTTGGCGTTTTTAAAACCGGTTAATTGGTGAAAAAATGCGATCATCAATTTTAGGCGAAGTACCAATTCTAAAACGGTATTTACAAATCGGTTAGTGTTGACGTTTAATCAATGAATTATACGTCAAAGTTGTCACCACTTATTACCGCGGTTATAATTGGTTGAACGCCTAAAATTGATTTATGTGTTTTACATTCGAAGAAATTATACTTTTGTCGAGTCGTTGAAAATAATAAAAACATTCGTAAACTACAGATTTAATTCAATTTTAAAGTTCAGATTCCCGATATCGTGTTTTTTTATGTAATACTTTACAGGGTGGTCTTGAAGTAATGTGCCAAAATTCTACCAATCCACTGAAGAATTGTAAAGTTATAATATTGTGATTTACCTAAACTTAACTTCAGCGTTATATTCAAGGTGTGGCCCGGGGATAGTCCCACGGAGAAAAAAATATTCCCCAGCCCCTGGAGAAATTTGGAATATCAAATAAAATTTGGTATAAAAACATTATTAAATTTTTTTACACTTTTTAAAACTTGTGAAATTATCGAAATAATTAAGAAATATGTTTTAAAACTTTGACACCCTGTATCTCCGTTAACATCAACTTTTACTAAGGTAAGCTTTGTGAAGTCGCACAATTCTACAGTGGTATTTTTGCCCATTACTTAGGGACTATCCTGTAGAAGTTTATTAAAACAAACCTTTATTAGAAATAATAAAAATAGTATATTTCCTAATCTAGTGCTGAAAGTGCCACTTTTGCGGAAAAGGCACTTTCGGCACGTGCTAGGAACGCTATTTTTTCTACAAGCGTAAGAAAAACATGAAAAATAATTTTATTATTTTTTTATTTTAACACAATGCTACCTAATATCCTACCATACCAAAGCAAAATTTTCTTTTAAATATGAAGTACATGAAAATCCTTCATTGCGACTCACTAATATTTGGTTTAAAATTTTTGTACTTTTCCGCACTAGTGCGGAAAAGTAGTGAGGCATAGTGTATTTTGCTGCATCTAGTGCGGAAAAGTGATTATTTTCCGAACTAGTGCAGAAAGTGACACTTTCAAAACTAAATTGCGTGCGGAAAAGTGCTGCTCTCCACACGCTAGTTGAAAAATAATTTTTCTAAAGGGTTTCTGGTAAAGCCTTTACATTTAATTAATCAAATATCAAATAAGTTTCTAATAATAATTTTAAATTTAAGAAAAATAATTTTTAACCTGTTTAATACTTATTTTTTTTTCTTTCACTTTCACAAACTCAAAACACACGGTATTTATTATTTAAACTGAATATTTCTTTTTATTACAGATACTATTAACAATCCTTGTTACCATTTCACTGGTTACCAGTAAACCAACTAACACAGACAAAACTGCCGCAGATAAAGCATCGTCTGAAGTTGTGTATGTACCCTATAATATCCAATATGTACCCATTGAAGTCCCAATCAATACAAAAAAATCTTCTAACGACGAAATTACCACAAAAAAGCCAGAAGAACACGTAAAACCTATATTACTAGACGAAAGTACTCTTAAAGTACTTCAGCATGCAAAGAAGGCTGAAGATGAGGTATCAGCATTGAAAGCATCGAGGCCTGCTCCTGATTCAACCCAAAATTCAAAAACACAGTCTATCGAAGACAAAACAAGTACTTTTGATTTGTTTGAGGACAAATTTAATCTAGATCCATCCACATCTTCTGATGATTTTGTTTTGGTACCTATAACGGTACTTAGAAAACTGCAGAATGAAGCTAATGCTGCAGGTTCGTCCAGTAAGTCACACATTGTTGCAAAAGAGGCAGGTTGTACGTAATGGTTTTAGGGACCGTGGAAGAATCCTTCGAGTACCTGCTTTTGTTGGGTACTTGAATAATGTTGATCATTTCCCTACTTTAGCTTAATTAAGTGCCTAAATCTTTTTTTTAAGTTTTTAATGTGATAAGATGATGTGTGATGTGTTTTTGTAAATAACTGTAGAGACCTGTTGTAGTAAATTATTTGTAGTATAAAATATTAGTACTTTAAGACCTATTCGATTATTTGCTAAGTTTATATTTTGTTTTAAAAAATAAATGTGATAATAAAATATTTTACTATTTTTTTTCCTATCTATCTAACTTTCATATTAAGACACAAAAAGATTAAGAATAAAATTTAATAGTTTTTTTTAGTTTTGGCATTTTCGATTCGAAATAAAAACATAATATATTGAAGCAGAAGTGTCAAAAAAATTAGATTTATATTAGTACAAGATTCGACTATACTGTATAAGCATTAGCTAAAGGGATATCAGCCAGTAAAGCAACAACAAAGGATGTAAGTGCGTCATCCACTCTGAAATGTTTACATGCCGTTATTCACGTTAGACTGTCTCTTTTCCTTACATTGCCTATATGTTAAGTTATTTAGCTGAGCCAGTATAAATGGACCCCTAATTCTTTTTTCCAAAGATTTATTTTTTAACAATGAAAGGTATTAATAAATAGATTTTCGGGGTTGGCAAACCATATCATCGGCTAATATAGTATAATTAAAAATAAAAAAAAATTGACATGAATACCGCCACTTTTTTTTAAATTTATATAAATGAAAAGTTTATAGTATGTAGATAATGCCACAACAGGGTTGGCTACCTTTTCTTGGGCATCATACTGCCAACCAGGGTAGCTTTCCAGTGACGAAAATGTTTGTGCGTCACGCTCCAGGGCTTGAAGCTCTTGATCTGCTATAAAAAGTTAGTTACTGAAATGCATCTTTAGACAAGGAAAGAGAGATAACTTTAAGAAATTTTAAAATTTCTGTTTTTTTTTAAATCTTTTTTGGCTTCATAATAATAATTTCTTTTAAATATCTTATTCCATTTTAAACAAATTATTATTTCATCCTTAAACATAAAAAAATACGTTTAAAGCACAAAAACCAAAACAAGGGGTTGGTGCATGAGGAGCAGGGGGAAAGAAAAACGGAGTAGTTCAGATGCATAACACTTTCCGTCACTGGAACGCCATAAAGTAGAACGAAATTCTCCTGAGCTACTCGGGAGTGCTCTATTTGCGTCACTGAAAAGCCACTCAGGTGAAAACAGCTAGGGTATGTATTGACCGTCATTAATTTTTCAAAAATGCAAACACGTAACACGATTTAAAGTTTCAGGGCTCCATAAGACGTTTAAGGTAAATATTTTTAAGAAAAATGATACGGCCCTAATTTTTTGAAAATAAAAATTGTTGTTTAAAAACTCGTTTAGTTAAATTTAATCTTTTGACTTCTTTTTGTTTTATGTACGGTTTTCGAGTAATAAATAGAAACCAGGCATGGTCAAATTCCTATCTAAATAAAGAATGAATAGGAATTCCAACTGACCATGCCAAAAATGAATTTCTATTTATTTACGCGAAAAGCGTACATCAATCAAAAAAGTCCCGAAATATAGTTTGTTTTAAACTAAAGAGGGATTTAAAAATATAACTTTTATTTAGAAAATGCAAAATTATTTACCTTAAACCCCTATGAAGCATTGAAACTTTAAAACGCGCCAACTTATCCCAGGATTTTAAAAACTAACCCTATATCATTGGATTCGTAATAAAAAAATATTTATTTACATTACAAGATGCGAAAGTTTACTTTTTGGTGTGAGGTGGTTTTTAAATGGCCGAGGCGAAGCCGAGGCTATTTAAAACCTCCGAACACTTGAAAGGCCTTTCGCATCGTGTAATGTATTATATGTTTTCTGCTACTGTTCTATGTATCGCATAATTTAATAATCATTAACATCATGTTTTAATAGAAATGTCAGAGATTTTGAAATTTTACCTGTTAAAAATTAATCCATAGAACACATTTATTGTTGACATTGTCTGTCATCAGCACTTGTCAGATATTGAATTATTGTTAATTTAGTATAAATCCATTCCCATTTTAAAATGTTAAATGAATATGAAAATGGCATCCAAAAGGCAGCTGACCTTGCGTGTGCCTCACTTCTGCCAGACAAATCTAAAGAGAGGTACCTACCATCAAATATATAAATCGTTTTCTGAATGGCTTGCTACAAAAAATGTGGGGCGGATTGACGAGAATGTGATGTTGGCGTATTTTCAAGAAAAATCCGAGTCTTTATCACCACCAACCCTCTGGTCTGTATATTTCATGCTCAAGTTAACAATTTCCGTAAACAAAAATCAAGATATTTCGGAGTTCAAGAAACTAGTTGCTTTTATTAAAAGGAAAAACGATGGTTATGAGGCTAAAAAGTCAAAAATTTTTAAAAAAGAAGAAATCATAAAGTTTTTACTTAACGCGCCTGATCAAAGTTACTTAGCAATGAAAGTAATAGCCATTATGGGAGTGGCTGGGGCATGCCGGACAGACGAAATATACAGAACGAAGCTAAGTGATGTAAAATAAGAAATGACGTGGCTATAGTAAACATAGTGGAGTCTAAAAATAAAGTTAAAAGAAACTTTGTAGTAACCAACGATGAAGGCTCAGTTCCTTATGTCAGATTTCTACAGGAATATATTAAGCTGAGACCAAGGAATGCTCTAGATGAGCGCTTATTGTATCGTTATGAAAGAGGTAAATGTGTTAATCAAGTAATTGGAAAGCACATTATTTCAAATGTACCTAAAGAAATTGCGACGTTTTTGAAGCTTGAAGACATCAGTAGATACACTGGCCATTCTTTTAGAAGAAGACTTAAAAAGACATGGAGGTTGGAAAACTTCTTCTGTTGCGGAGGGATATATTGCTGAATCCTATAGTAATAAGGTGGAAATTTCAAAAAGATTTTACACGAAATTCCTACCAATATTTCTTCTAATGAAGTAACAGTGAAAAATATGAATATTAACGTAGTTAAAGGTGATAACGATACCCCAACAACAAATTTAAAAACTGTTAATTCAAGTATTATTCCTGCAATTTCTTTTGCTAATTGCTCAAATTGCACAATTACTTTTAATGTCAATACCTAACCCAGTTTTTAACACGCTTTTATTAACTTGGGTTGTAACTATCTATCTATCAATCTATCTATCTGGCTGCCTATGTAACGGAATCTTTGAGCCTAATTTTAACCAACTTCCAGCTATTCGATTTCTTTGAAACTTTGCACACGTATTAAGGAAACATGACAATGCAATAATCTGCAAACAGTATCCCGTTATCTTTTTTGGATCGCCAGGAAAAAAATTCCATTATATTATAAAAACAACACCTAGGTTGCCATCTGTTGGCAACATTTCAAACTTTGCTATTAAATGAAGAAGAAATTTTTAGTGGGTTGCAATATGTTGGCAACGGTCCAAACATTGCCTGGATTGCCATCTGTTGGCAAAATTTCAAACTTTGCTACTTAATGAAGAAGAAATTTTTTAGTGAGTTGCAATCTGTTGGAAAAATTTTAAAATTTGCTACTCTGGTTCATTAAAAAAATTTTCGCCATTTTGTCAAGAGTAGCAGAAACTAAAAATGAAAAATAATTAATAGTTTAAAAAAACTAAAAAACACGCTTTTATATGCAACCGAACTAAAAATTAGAAAATAATTTTTCATTAAAAAAAAATATTGTCATTTCATAGTAAAAAGCGTGGGGTGATAAATATATTAAATGTTATAATTATTATATTTGCAAATATCTATGATGGAAAAGTTATGAAATAATTAATAGTTTAAAAAACTAAAAACACGCTTTTATATGCAACCGAACTAAAAATTAGAAAATAATTTTTCATTAAAAAAATATTGTCATTTCATAGTAAAAGCGTGGGGTGCATTTTACTATTTTTTCATAACTTTTCCATCTATAGATATTTGCAAATATAATAATTATAAACATTTAATATATTTATCACCCCACGCTTTTTACTATGAAATGACAATATTTTTTTTAATGAAAAATTATTTTCTAATTTTTAGTTCGGTTGCATATAAAAGCGTGTTTTTTAGTTTTTTAAACTATTAATTATTTAAAATATTTTGTCATAAATTAGTTACTTTTTATAAATAAATCCTAATATTTCCCACAAGCATATTTTTCTTTTTTTTTTACTCCTACTTTTTGTCCAGGCACTGAAAATATTACTTTCATAGCTAGCAACGCTTAGCAACCAGGTAACACGTAGGTTCTCTTTCGTTATCATTCGCGTTGCTAGGACCACAAAGTTTTCTTATTTATACAGTAGTAGAAAAACTATATTTACGTGTTTGATTTTTTTAAATAAATGACGTTAAATGCATAACCTTATGTTAGCTGTTTACACCTGGTTGGCAAGTATTATACCCATGGAAAAGGTATCCAACCATCCAACTATATCAGCCCAGAATATGGTTTGCTAACCCCTCGGGAATTTATTTATTGATAGCTTTTATTGTTAAAAAATGATTTAATCCGCAAAAAGTATGAGAAGTCCATTTATATAGCCGGATCTTAGACCATATGTGAGGCATAATTGTATTCAAAATGTGATATACCTAGTTCAGTGATTCAGATTAGGGAATACAGAGTCACACAATTTTTTAATTATGTCCGCAGTATATTGGAATACTGTTCGGTTGTGTGGAGTCCTTACTTCCAGTGTCACGGATACGCAATTGAAAAAGTGCAAAATAAATTTTTGCGATACTTGTACTATAAGGAAACTGGCATGTACGATTTTAACGTACCAAAATCATATTTATTACAGAGATATAATCTGCATACCCTGTCAAAAAGAAGAAATGTGCAAGCTCTTCTTTATCTGTACAAGATTTTACATAATGAGATTGATGATCCAGCACTTTTGTCACTTGTTCCGTTGCATGTGCCTCCATATGCTACTAGATGTTCCAACACCTTTTATCAGCGGAGGGTTGCAAGGAATAATAACCTTCTAAATTCACCTCTGTATAGAATGTGCGCTGGTTATAATGAAATCCAGGCTCATTGCGATATCTTTTCTGTTAGTCTTAACTGGTTTAGAACTATTCTTAGCCGAGTTCTGGAAAATTAGTTTGGAAGTATGTGTTCATTTCCTTTACTGTTTACTGTCTTTTGTATTGGCAACTTGTACTTTTTGATATTTTATTGTAATGTTTTTATTGTATTATATTATTATTTATATACATATGTATAAAAATTGTACCTGCTCTGTAATTGGATTCTCATTTGAGCGGGGTTTTTTTTGTAAATTTATAAATGTAGAGTTTGTGAATTTATGAATAAATAAATAAATAAATAAATTCGGTCAATAAGCTGATAGAAATTGGTATCTACATCCAATTAAGCAAAAATATTTACTAAAATTACCCTATTAGTCTAACATCCGAATAGGAAGCGACCTTAACCCATCTATTTACGGGATAAAAATTGTTTTAAATTAAAAATAGTATTTAAGCAATGGTACTGCCATGAGGTTGCCTAAAAACATAAGGTAAAGGCTATAACCAATAAAAAAACGTAAGTTTTAAAATTTTTGAGTGACCCTGTATAATGTCAATTTGCATTTTTTTCTTATTTTACATGACGGTACCAATATATTAGTACATTTTGTTTCTTTAATTTTATAAATAAAGCTGTAGCAAATTTTTAAATTTCAAACTTTAAAACAATTTTTGGTACATTCTGTATTATTTAAAAATATACAGTGTGTCCCAGGATAGGTGCTACAAGAGGATAAATGGACCAAAAATTTTTGAACTTTAAAACGAAATTTTGGGAAAACTGGTCGCATGGTCCAAAATTAATAAATACAAAATTGTACTCCAATTGTTATTATACTGGCAGTGCCGTATTAACCATTAGGCTGACTAGGCTACAGCCTAGGGCGCCATGAAAAAATAGGCACCAGACAGGGGAGTAATAGGCGCTAGATAGGGAGTTTCTAAAAAGTTTAGGTCGGGTGAGGATTTTGGTGACATTTCTCTGTGAATAAGGTGCTTTGGAATGAAATAGGCGCGAAAAGGAGGGAATGACCTTTTTTTTGGCTCTTCAAAAATTTTTTTGGTGGAAAATAGGCGCTCCGGGAAATCTAGCCTAAGGCGCTTCAAACAGTTAATACGGCCCTGTACACTGGGCGAGTTATAACTAAAAATATGAAAAATGCCATGAAACTGACTACTTTTATTTTTTAAAATAGAACAAAATTTTATAAGTAAATGTTGTAGAAAATTAAATTTTGTGTCAAAATTTTAAGTTAAAGCATGAGGGTAAAAAAATGTAATTGTAAATTTTTACATTACGCACTACAACTTAAATAATAGGCAAAAAGGAAAAAATTTTAAACAAATTTTAATAATTTTGGGTTTTTTTTTTTAAATTTGATGTCTTAAGCAAAGTATTTCAAAAACTGTTAATGCATAACGTAAAAAAATGACAATAATATTTTTTTTTACTTTAATGTTTTAACTTTAAATTTTGACATAAAATTTAATTCTTAACAACATCATTATATACAATAATAAAACTAAGTTGATAAAATGAAACTTGAAAAGGAGTCCCGATACGATAAAGGGACTTATATAGTGTGATAGCCCTTTATCCCCCCTCAAACAAGAAAGTTCCCGTTTTACCCTAAAGGGCGTATTTTTAAAGAAGGACTCTTCCAAATCTTCAACTTGGAAATTAAGTGTAGTGGCGCCATCTGTTGTCGAGTATTTGAACTTTATTCAGAACAACGGTTATTTGGGTCTCATATCAACTCCCGAGCGAAGCCGGGAATCATAGCTAATTTTACTTATAAAATTTTGTCCCATTTTAAAAAATAAAAGTTCTATACTCCCAGTCATTTGTCATATTTTAAGTTATAACTCGCCCTGTATATTACTAATCGGAGTATTGTATATATGAGTTTTGGACCAAGCGACCAGTTTTCCCAAAAGGATATTTAAAAATTCCAAAATTTTTGGTCCATTTGTCCTCTTGTAACACCTATCCTGGGA
>JACEGR010011874.1:0-13368 GCA_014170235.1 Listronotus bonariensis | reverse complement strand
TTACTAATTACTTGGTTTATTAGACTAAATACGGATAAATTTATTAATACAAAAGAAACGATCTTAACCTATACATTTCTATTTCAACAGACTCCACACATCTTCACTTATCTTAAAAACATCTGACATGTACATCAGCGCCACAAACGGTTATCTTAGAAACTACCTAAAGGAGTCCCTATACTACAGAGCTTGTTATAAGTAAAGTATTACATAACACAACACCCTCTCTTAATGCTTTACTTATAATCCATCATTGAAAACAACACCTAATATAAAATACTTAACATGTTAAACAAATCTTAAAATTAACATACAAAATTTTATCCCTCTCTGATTTCTAACCCTATATGCTTACAATTGGTGTTAAATAGAATTCTGTGTAAACCTTTAGTCAATAAATCAGCCAACTGTAATTTAGTATTTAAATATTGTATATTAATTACTTTGGAATTCAAATTCTCACAAATAAAATTATATTTTATGTCGATATGCTTAACACGTTTATTATTTTCTGGATTTTTAATTAATGCAATACACCCCTGATTATCTTCGAACACTTCAATACTATTAATGCTAATATTTAAATCAAACAATAACTTTTTAAACCACAAACAGTCTTGAACAGCCGCACATAATGCAACTAATTCGGCTTCAGTACTTGATAAAGCAACACAATTTTGCTTTCTCGTTGTCCATGACACTGTATTTCCAAACACTTTAAATAAGTAACCTGATACTGATTTTCTGTCACTCGAGTCACTTGCCCAGTCTGAATCAACATAACAAACAAGTGGTAATTCATTATTGATTCTTTTATATGTTAAATTCGCGTTTACGGTCCCCTTTAAGTATTTTAATAATCTTTTCAGATGTATCCAAACTTCCTCAGAATTTTTATCTTGAAATCTACTAAAATAATTCACAGTAAAACTTATATCTGGACGAGATCCCAACATCAAATACATAAGACATCCTATTAACTGTCTAACTGGTTTGTCTCCTTTTTTCATTCGATTTATTTATATCTATTTTTAACTTTGGATCTATTGGAGTTGAACACGAGTTACAATTTTCAAAATTAAACCTTTTAAGAATTCCAATCAAATATCTCTTTGATTTATTTTTAAAATCCCTTCTTGTCTATTATAATCTATTTCTAATCCCAAAAGTTCTTTAAGTCAACTTTATCTTTAATATCAAATTTTTGACTTAAATCATTTATACATTTTTCAATTAATCCTAAGTCCGGTCCTGAAATTATGATGTCATCAACATATAGTAGTAAATACATAACACAATTGTCACACCTTTACATATAAACAGTAGTCAGTGTCAGATCTTGAAAAACCTAAATTTATTAAATAGTTATTAATCATATCGTTCCAACATTTCGATGCTTGTTTAAGTCCATATAATGACTTTATTAAGTCTTAAAACATGTCCCTTCTTGACACTTTTACCCTCTCTGGCGGATAAACGTATACATCTTCTTTCAGTTCGCCATTTAAAATGCTGTTTTTACATACAACTGCCTGAAATAATATTTATACTGATTTCCTATTGATAATAATGTTCTACTTGTTGACATTTTGGCGACGGGGGAATGAATTTCATCATAATTGAACGAGTCTTTTGAGCAAATCCTTTTACTACAAGTCTTGCTTAAATTTATCTTGTATTTTCTCTTCAAAAGGTTTTGAAGCGAACACCCATTTTGTACTTAGTATTTCTGCCCTTCTGAGCAATAACTTCTGTCCAAGTCTGATTCTGTTCAATTGATTTTATTTCTTTTTCCATAGCTTCTGTCCATAATCTTTGTCTTCTGTTTTCTAATTCTTCCACACTTTCTGGTACATTTTCTACAAACGACATGGCGTCAAATGCCATATACATTTCATATTCACCATACCTTTCTGGTAATTTTGTTTGCCTTTTATTTCCTTTCCTAGGAATACCTTTTACCTCCTCTTTTACTTCATTGTCATATTTTTCTATCTCATTTTTATTTTCAATGTGTCCATCTTCTTTTTCTGTATCTTTCATTTCAATCTGTACTAAATTTTTCTTATAATAAAACTCATTTTCGTTAAAAATAACATCTCTTGAACATATTACCTTTTGCTCTTCTATATTCCATAATCTATATCCAGTATTCGTATAGCCAATCATTAGGCACTTTGTTGACTTCGCATCAAACTTTGTTCTGATTTGTTTTGGTATGTGGGCATAAGCTGTGGACCCAAATACTTTCATATTTCTTACATCTGGTTTAGTGCCATTCCAAATTTCTGCTGGTGTAACATTATCTAAGTGAGCGCTTGGACTACGATTTAAAATGTATGCTGCCACTCTTAACTGCTTCGTTCCAAAATATTTTTGGCATATTGGCATCTTCGATCATTGTTCGTGCTTTGTCTACCAAACTTCTGTTGAATCTCTCTGCTTTACCATTTTGTTCTGGTGTATACGGTGTAGTATAGTCAATATAGGTCCCATTTTCCCTACAAAAATCTTTAATTTCACCTGAAATATATTCACCTCCATTATCACATCTAAGCACTGAAATTTTTAAATTAAACTTTGATTGTACCATTTTTACAAATTCTTTTAAACAACTGTAAACTTCACTTTTATTTTGTATAATATAAACATGTACAAAATTTGAATAATCATCAATAAATGTTACAAAGTACTTACCATTATCATGACTTACCGGTGTTATTGGACCTGCTACATCTGTATGAATAATTTCTAATAATCTTTTAGCTTTAGTTCTAGTACCAAACTTTAATCTTGACATTTTACCGCCAACACAGGCTTCACAGAAATCAATTTTACCCAATTTTATATTTTCCAGCCCATTCACCATTTTATTCCTAAATAATTTTTCTAAATTTGACTGACAAATATGCCCTAATCTTTTATGCCATAATTTTAACTCTTTATCTTCTGTTTCTACATTTAAACATTGATTTTTATCTAAATTTAAAGCAATCTCATACAAATTCTTTCTATAACCTATTCCTATTAACAATTCAGAGCTATATAACAACACTTTACCATTATTAAATACAACTTTTATGTTTGCCATTTCTAACTTTTTAACAGACAATAAATTTTGACGTAAATTGGGAACATATAATACATTTTTAATAGTACATTTTACTTCTTTACCATTTACATTACTTAAGACCTTTACATTTCCTACACCTATAGCTTCCATAAAATTATTATTCTTTGCTACAGCTATTTTTATTGGTTCATTTAACAACAATAAATCAGAAAAATACTCTTTCTTATTAATTAAGTGATCAGTACAACCAGAATCAATATAAAATAAAAGCCTATCGTTACTTACATTTTCACAGTCTACATTTGTCATAAAACATATACCTTTTTCACTTTGTTCATGATCTTGATTTTCTACATAGTTGCCACGTCTTTCTTCATTTCTTTCTTGGTTTCGTGAAGTATTCACAAACTTATTACCATAACTATAACCTCTGTTACCTCTATATGAACCTCTGCCTCTATAATTATTATGTCCTCTTATAAAACTACCCTCGGAGCACTATGTCCTCCTGTCATCGGCTACACTTGTTTCTTGTTTAAACTTTTTGCATTCCCTTTATAATGCCCTTTTTCACCACATTTAAAACATACTCCTACTTTGCTTAAAGCGAAAGCAGCTGGTTTTACATTTTCCTGTTTGGTGCTCCTCAAACTGTTCGAGCTTTCACACAGAGCCTTTCTTCTTCCACTTCAGATCTAAGTTTTGCCTTTGCTACGTCTATTGTTAAAACATTTGGTGGTAAATTCTCTAAGATCGTGATAACGGTTTCAAAACTTTGTGGCATTGCAAGTAAAAGGGTACAAACAATATCTTGATCTTTTAGATCTGCTCCTGTTACTTTTAATTGTCTTAATATATCTTCAAATTCTTGCAAAAATTCTTCCAACTTATTCATATCTTCTAGTTTCATAGACATTAACTTTCGTCTTAACATTAATTGACCGGGAATTCCTTTCTTTTCATATCTCTCTTCTAAGCTTTTCCACATGCTGTAGGCCGTTTCTTTTCCTCTCACCAAATCTATTTGCATGTCATCTAAACACTGTACAATGTATGACTTACACCTGTTATCCCTTTTCTTGGCTTCTAAACGTTTCTTTTCGTCATTATAGTCAGATTCCTTAAATTCTTTCTCAATACAATCAGCCGTGTCTTTTTCTTCTAACAAAACTGCCATTCTGAACTTCCATGTGTGATAATTATTTTCATTCAGCACTTCTATGTTAAAATTATTTTTCCCGTTCGACAAGGTAACCGCCATCTTTCTTACTTATCCTCCTTTTAAACCAACAACAAATTTCCTTTGTTCTATTTTTTCTAGTTTCCGAGTGCCTGGGAGTCTGGGCCCATAACCTGTTGTGATATTTGGTGAGAGCTGTATATTAGACACACTTTTATTTACTAATTACTTGGTTTATTAGACTAAATACGGATAAATTTATTAATACAAAAGAAACGATCTTAACCTATACATTTCTATTTCAACAGACTCCACACATCTTCACTTATCTTAAAAACATCTGACATGTACATCAGCGCCACAAACGGTTATCTTAGAAACTACCTAAAGGAGTCCCTATACTACAGAGCTTGTTATAAGTAAAGTATTACATAACACAACATTTAATACCGTTAAGGAGCTACAACTAATATAATTTATTCCATTTAATTTGACAGTGACAAGTCGAAGAATAATCATAGTTACCTATGATATGGAGAACAAGGCTATTACCTACGTAATTTAAGTGAAATAACTTGAAACAAACATGTTCTCTTAAAATTTTATAAATAATATTCATTCATTAATTTTCATAAAGACAGTATGAAATAAAATATCATACGATACACGCCCGTTAGGTGCTATTACAGTACTCGTTAATATTTCAAACTTGGCGCTTGCGTTGCGTCGCCACGTCCGTAAACTTCTGGTACTGTAAATAGTCACCTACCGGCCTTATAACGTAAAATACTAAAAACGAACTATCCAAAATAAGCGTAAATGCTCCACAAAAACTTTATTCAAGCATGACCACAAACAGTAATCACCATAGCTTTGTATAATATCCAGACCCTTGCTGCTCTATTTTCGCTTCATGTCTCTTAATTATTTTAAAATAATTTAATTTCCTAGAGTCAACATCAATAATTCAAGTTGGTAAAATATTTTTATTGTCGGCAAGATTAATAGAAGCTTTTTTAAATATGTCCATAACAAATTTGTCCATATTTTAAATATTTATTATTTAATAGAATTTACTCATAAAAAGCACGTTGCTACTGATTCTACTCAAATTTTGAAGCCTTTATAGTACAGTAATATTTTAAAACAAACTATCCAAAATTAGCGTAAATTCTCCACAAGAACCACAAACAGTAATTACCACAGCTTTGTATAATATTTAGGCCCTTGCTGCTCTATTTCCACTTCATGTCTTTAAATTATCTCGAAATAATATTTTTTCCTAGAGTCAGGTTCAATAATTCAAGTTGGTAAAATATTTTTATTGTCGGCAAGATTGACAGTAGCTTGTTTAAATATATCTACAGTGCGTCTAAAAAGTTCTAAACCATATAGTAAACTTTTTTATTATTTATTTTACGAAAAAGTTTTTTTATAAAAAGTTTTGCATGATCCAAAACCTAAAAAGCAACCATCAGATATTAAATTGTATCAGTCATTCAAGAGGTCTGGCCGAGAATGTAATTTTTACTTAAGAATCAAGTGACTCTGTTTTTTTTCTAATATTAGAAATTGTTATAAAGAAAAGATGTTTAAAATTAATAAGTAACTTTAAAATGTGCAATTCTGATTATTTTTAAAAATATTTTTTTATTATTATTTATTTTTAATAGAAAATGGTGAAAATTTAGGTTTGAACATTAGTCTAACATATTATATAAATTAGGGTTTCATAGGACAATTTAAAATACACTTTTTAAATTTACTGTTACCAAAATCAGCAGAAGGTACAACGTATTAAAATTATTTTATTGATTATCGCAAAAAAAAAATAAAATAAATGTAAATAAACAAAATTGCACTTTAAGAATTAATTTTTAATTCTTAACGTCTTATATTATTGGGTTTTCAACGGAATAAAAAGTTTATTAAACAATTTAAGAAAATTAAAACTTTTATATACTATATATTAAGTTAGGATTACTTTAAAAGAAATAAATTATTAAAACATTTAATATAAAATTACCTACATTAAAGAGAAGGTTTTAAACTCTAAACAAAGGATCATAAGCTTTCGGCCGAAATTATTTATAATATACAATAAAATAAAATATTAACAAGACGACAAAACGTAAACCAAGCTTATGGTCGCATCTCAAAAATGTGGTAAATAGCTAACCAAAAAAACTTACTGCTAAACTAGCTAAAAATGTAAAAAACTTTATAATAAAAAATAAAAATGTGTGATTAACAGTTTAAAGTTTGACATTACTTTTGAAAAAAAAACAAATTAACTGGTAAAAGATACACCTATTAGGTATCATAACAAGGCAAAAAATATAGTAAATTTGTTTCTCAATAGTAAAGTTAAACTCTAAACTGTCAATAAGTCATTTTTATTTTTTGATAAAAAGTTTTTTTTATTTTTAGCTTGTTTAGCAGTAAGTTTTTTGGTAAACTGTTTACCACATTTTTGAGATGCGACCATAAGCTCGGTTCACGTTCTGGCGTCTTGTTAATATTTTAGTTTATTGTATTAAAATTATTTTGGCCAAAAGCCTATGATCCTTTGTTTAAAGTTTAATACCTTTTTTTTGTACGTAATTTTATATTAAATATTTTAATAATGTATTTCTTTAAAGTAATCCTAACTTTAATTATATTATGCAAGGACAGAATAGTTCCTTATAGTATATAAAAGTTTTAATTTTCTTGAAATGTTTAATAAACTTTTTATTCCAAAGAAAAGCCAAATATTATTTTGTTAAGACCTTACCACCCAAAATAAATGCTAATGCCCCATAAAAAAGTTTATTTAATCATGACCACAATCAGTAATTACAACAGCTTTGTATATTATTCAAGCCCTTGCTGCTTTATTTTCGTTCCATGTCTCTAAATTATCTCCACATAATTTATTTAATTTATTTTTATTCTCACAAGATTGACATCTGCTTGTTTAAATATATGTATAACAAATTAACATTATTGTTAGTCATTATAATTTAATAAAATTTACCTGTAAAAACCCACGTTGCTCAAGTATAAAAGGTTATATATTTTAGTCAATATTTAAAGCCCTAAAAGTACGACAATATTTTTCATATTTTATAACAAACTACCCAAAATTAGCGAAAATTCCCCTTAAAAACTTTAATCAAGCATGACCACAAACAGTAATCACCACAGCTTTTGTATAATGTTCAGGTCCTTGCTGCTCTGTTTCCGCTCCATGTCTGTAAATTATCTCAAAATAAATTATTAATAAAGTCAGGATAAATAATTTTACCTAGTAAATTTTTTCTGTCGACAAGATTGACAGTAGCTTATTTAAATATATGGGTAAAAAAATTTACCAATATTTTTAATAATTGTTATTTAGTAAAAATTTACATATAAATAACATGTTGCTAAAGTAAAAATGGCAACTTATTTTACTCAACATTTAAAGCCCTAAAAGTACGGCAATATTTCACATATTTCACGACGAACTACTTGAAATTAGTGCAAATCTCCACAAAAAACTTTCAATCAAGCATGACCACAAACAGTAATTACCACTAGCTTAGTATAACATCAAGAAAATTATAGTTTCACTGTAGACACCCAGAATATTGCCAAATTTTTGATCATCAGCTTGGACGCTTGCTTCGTAGAATTTATCAAGCGGGTATCCATCGAGTACACACGTAAACAGTACGTATAATTTGACGCTTCATAAATTCAGCCAAGCCAGCGCGTCCAAACTGATGACCAAAAATTTCGCATTGTTCTGGGAGTCTATAGTGAAACTATAATTGACGTGTCGTTGTGTGTGATAATATGCCGGCCCTTGTCACACTATTTTCACTCCATGTCTTTAAATTATTTTGATATAAATTATTTCCCTACTGTCATGGATCTACAACTTAGGTTGGTAAAACAATTTTATTATCGCAAGATTCACAGTAGCTCGTTTTAAAATATGTATAACAAATTAAACAATATCTTTTAATATTATTATTTATTAAAATTTACCTGTTAACACCCACGTTGCTCAAGTATAAAAGGCTACATATTTTACTCATAATTTATAGCCCTAAAAGTACGAAAATATCTCACATATTTCATAACGAACTACTCAAAATTAGCGCTTAATCTCCACAAAAACTTTAATCAAGCATGACCACAAACAGTAATCACTACAGGCTTTGTATAATATCTAGGCCCTTGCTGCTCTATTTCCGCTTCATGTCTCTAAATTATCTCGAAATAATTTATTTCCCTAGAGTCAGGATCAATAATTCAAGTTGGTAAAATATTTTTATTGTCGGCAAGATCGCCTCGGGAAATTTATTCATGCAACCGCCGTTATAAAATCATTTTCCAAGAATGAATTACGCTTAAAGAAAATTGGAGTGGTTAGCATAAAATTTGTTATTATTCAAGTTTTTTTTACAATAAGTATTCTACAAATACATATATATATATATATATATATATATATATATATATATGGCTGGGCTAAAAGAAGGCCTCTTTTTAAACTATATCAAAAATATTGTAAGGTTACAAAAAAGTATCGTAAGGTTTAATCCCTTAATATTTTTAAATTATGTAGTTCTCAAATTAAATTTTCTACTAAAAACGTTTTTTGAATTTTTTTATGAGACGAGTCCTTTTTAAATAATTACACTTTAAACATTAATGTATTTTCTAGGATTTTTCTTTTATTTTGGAATATTGTAACTAACGAGAAAATAAATATATGGAAAGAAAGAGCATAGATTCTTAAAGATATTTAAATGCTATACCAAAGGCTCCTTTACTACATCAAAATGTATTTATTCTACAAAAAAATTACATTTAGATTTATTAACTCTAAAGTATATTATATATAATTTAATACTAAGACTTTTTTAAATATTTAATATCAAAGTGCGTTACCCTGTATAGCTTGCTAAATTATGGCATATTTATGCTTTTATCTTTAAAACACATGTTTCCCAAATAGACCGGGGTCAATAATTTCTATAAAACAAAAAAATATAGTAAAATAAAAATTTTGTAAAAGTAGAAAATATAACAAAAATTTAAAGAAAAATACCTAACGTGCGATCTAAGGTAAGGAATAGAGGAGGGGGGATTAAAATGTAAAAACGGTTTTTCTTAACTTTCGGATCAAACTACAAGTCAACGTTTTAGAAAATAAAAAAATCCACAACTTTTGTGGTTACACTTTCTTTACATTACCTTAAAATTTAGGAGAAATAATCAAATAATCGAGGGTTTGGGTTTTATTTATTTTTTTAATCACGAAATATTTATATTACAAATATACAGTAATTTGTTGGATTTAAAATATTTATTTTTACAAATTATTTTGACTTAATATTGAAAAAGTACCCTTATTTTCAATCGAAAATTCACGTGTCAAAATATCGGTATTTTTAAAAAGTCTGTAAGCATTTTGTTCGTTAAAATCTGTACTTTCCAATGGTCTAAAAAATAAATATATTATTACAATAAATGTTCCAAACAATTGAATTTCCATAGGGCTAGTAATTTCTCCGAAAATCGACAAGAACTGTTCTACCCATAAAAACTCACCCCCTTTAAGTTCCCGACTTCAGGTCACCTGTAATATATATTTTTTTATTTTTGTTATTTTCTCTTTATTTTTTAATGAAATTTATCTCTCAATATTTTTTTTTGTATTAAAAATTCTGGACCCTGGTCTAAGAATTATTTAAAAAATATCGGATTCAGGTTTTTTGCATTTTCTGAGAAAGTTTACCATTATGATATATATTTTTTACACCATTAAAAAGTAGAGATTTTAACGAACAAAACGACCATAAACTTTTGTAAAATGCCGATATTTTGACACGTAAATTTTTGATTGAAAATAAAGGTACTTTTGATGTAAAAATGCAGCCTTACTTGGACATGCAAAGGTACGTTTACGCTTAATTCAGTATTTTTTTGCTTAAGAAAACAATAAAAACCAAAAACTTGGTTATTTAAATTTTTAACAAGAGTTCAAGTTATGTAAAAAAGATAAATACAAAAGTTTTAGATGTTTACATTGCCTACACCTTTGCCATTTAGCTTTTCTCCATAAGACTTCTAGTGTGGCCGAAAATCTGGAAAAACGTATTTACTACTTAACACCCCTCCCCTTACCCCCTTTCGACCTTAAAGCACCCGTAATTTATGTTTCCTTTAGTTTTTTGTGATATTTTGTACCTTTTTCAATGGATTTTATCCTACAATTTTATTTTATTTCTTTACTTTTACCTCTTTTAAAGGCTTCAGCACTGATTCAAAAGGTTGTTAAGATACAGGGTGTCCGAAAAGAGTATAAATAATAGGCGTTATAAAGTTATTTAAAAACAATGTTACTGTTTTATACAAAATTAGTCCTATATCGTGCCTTGTTAGATAGTTATTGACCTTCAAAGTTAGAAAAACCTTTTTGACTTACAGTACTAATGATATTTTAGTAATCATATAACACCATAGTAATGCTTTTTTACTTAGGTAAACGGCTGTTTAGTAAGTTGGTAGTATAAGACTATTTCTTTTCCATTCTATGCATATATTTTTGACAAAGGTGACATTTTGCTTTAATTGTTTAATTTCATTCTTTTTTTACAAAAAAGATATACTTTATTTAAATCGATATCTTGTACCGTTTTTCCTAAAATCGCTGTTTAAATTCAGACATACCAATATTTTATTTAATGGGAATCCTATTTATTTAAGTAAATCTTAAAAATATTGTAATATTATTAAAAACGATGTTTGTTAGCCCCTTAAACTTAATTATAGGTGTTCTGAATAATTTTATCGAATTTTAATAATTTTCCCTAATAAACGTATTTTTATTACATATAAAATGCTGGTTTTTCTGTATTTAAAGTGCGGTTTTATGAAAAACGAAAGATACAACATATTAATTCAATAAGGTTATACCTTTTTGTAAAAAAAAGATGAACAAATCATAGGGTTAAAGCAAAATATCAACCTTGTCACATCTGTCAAAAATACATGGATTAAAAAAGTATCTCTTCCTGAATAATCCCGGTTTACTGAAAACCCGTTTAAATATAAAAATAAGCATAAGTATGGTATTATTTAGTTGTTTAAATGTCATTGGTACTGTGGCAGCCGTTCAGAAGTTATAATTTTTTATATTTTTTTAATCTAACTTTGAAAGGTAATAAATGCCCTAACAAGGCGTAATAAAAAAATATATATAAGGTGTCCAATGATCTCGTGGCGACGATATCGCGAGCAGACTGAAGTTAGCTACAGGACCTAGCGCCCAAGTTAGGCAACCCGGTGCGCGCGCAGACTGAAGTTAGCTTACAGGGCCTAGCGCCCAAGTTAGGCAACCCGGTGCGCAGCAGACTGAAGTTAGCTGCAGTGCCTAGTGCTTCGGCAACCCGCCTACCAAGGTTAGGGTACTCCACCTAGCGTCGAGGCAGCGTGGCTGCTTAAGTTAGGTAACCCGCTTAGCTACAGGCCGTTCGCGTGCTGTGCTTGTGAAATTGCTAAGACTGACGTCATAGGATCTCAGCCCGTCCTGCCGTGCTGAGGGTGATAACGTGATAACCCCCCTAGTGAGATCTTTCGTTTCGTGTGGCATATAATGTATATAATACCGGACCCAGAGGTTAAGACTAAAATAATACTATGGTACGCCCTGTATACAATAAATGTTAAAAAACGTAATTATTATTATTTTATTAAGAGAGTCATAAACTAAGTTGGTACACGTGTTTACTGAATCATGTTATCAAGGAAATAGCCTGCGGTAATTATAATTATGCTATCCATCTTTTTTATATTTATTATCGAATTTTAATGAGGCGGATAACGTTATTTCCATATATATACATATTGATAAGATTTACTGCTTCGAATGTTGTTTTTACAATATTGTTATCATTTTTTGCCATAGATATTATTTATTAAAAATACCGTTGTTTCATACATACAGGGTGATAAACCGATAGCAGTATTTTAAACCGAAATATTTTTATACAGGGCCTTTAGTAATCTTACATGAATACTTATTTATATTAAACCGAAATATTTTTATACAGGGCCTTTAGTAATCTTACATGAATACTTATTTATATTAAACTGAAGTAAATTTCTTATACAGGGTATTTGTCAAACTTTATATTTATACAGGATCTGTCCTTGGGAATTAAACCGGAAATATTTTTATGCTGAGTGTTTTAGTAATCTTACTTTGTATTAGCAGTATTTTAAACCGAAATATTTTTATACAGGGCCTTTAGTAATCTTACATGAATACTTATTTATATTAAACCGAAATATTTTTATACAGGGCCTTTAGTAATCTTACATGAATACTTATTTATATTAAACTGAAGTAAATTTCTTATACAGGGTATTTATTAAACTTATATTTATACAGGATCTGTCCTTGGGTATTAAACCGAAATATTTTTTATGCTGAGTGTTTTAGTAATCTTACTTGAATTTCCAATTTTATACAGGAAGTTTTAAAAAAGTAGGTTAATAAATTATTTAGAGTTAATTTTTATTAGTTTTTATTTAGACTCAAACTGGGTTATGAACTGAGAGAAAGGGCCAGTTTTAGGTTTATTTACAGGCAAAACCTATTTAGGTGTTTAAACTTAACATTTTATACCAAGGCATTAAACATTTTTATGCAGGTGTAGACTTTTTATTTAGTTCGAAGGGTCTATTTATTAAGCTTTGGGTTTTAATGGCACACAAATTTAATTTATTGTCTCTTTCCGTACTAACAGTTTTTAACGTATATCTTGGCTTCTAATTTTGCCGTCTTTAAATAATTATACTGAAATAAACTGTTTATTAATAAAATAACAGCTATATAATTTAAAAGACGGCAAATAACAGTGTTTTATTTAAAAAGCAGTAATTTTGCCGTCTTTTAAATAATTATACTGTAATAAACTGTTTATTAATAAAATAACAGCGATATAATTTAAAGACGGCAAATAACAGTGATTTTATTTAAAAAGCAGTAATTTTGCCGTCTTTTAAATAATTATACTGTAATACACTGTTTATTAATAAAATAACAGCGATTTAATTTAAAAGACGG
>JACEGR010011873.1:0-13373 GCA_014170235.1 Listronotus bonariensis | reverse complement strand
TGTAACAGTGCAGTTTGCGAATTTAATTACAACAGCTTTCCTAACGTATTTTTTTATTTTATTTGGTACCCCTAGCGCCGTCTAGTGCGCAGTGACCTAATTATCGCAAACTAAGCTAAAAGGTTCGTGTGGCCTAGAACCCTATGAGCCCGACAAACGTTTCATTAGAGGTACTTGATGACTTGATTTTGTTCTTCGAGCATATATCTTACTGGAGGCTTCGCTAGCTGTTAGTGTCAACTTTTACAAATGAGATTTTTGTGACCGGTTATTATTTTTGTGGTATATGAACCTTTCTCGAGTCCATGGTTTTGAGGGAAGCAGCGACATTTCACATGTATCTTTAAATCTTTGGCCTGTGGTAACCGTCAGATTTCGAGTACGTCCCAGAGTCAAATCGCCGAAATACGCCTGAATGGTTAGACAAGTGTCAAATTTTGGTCGGACATTGACAGACTTAAAAATGACATTTTCTGCCTAACCGGTGCGACGAGTAGAAGGCAATTTTGTGATTTTATAAAAATTTTGAATTATCTCTGTTAAAAATCACGAATCCTTGTCCATCTTTAGCCTAAAAGGTATGTGTTTTTCTATACTTATATTTTATGTTAGTATTTTTGCATAATCCACCTTTTTCTTCGAATGTCGAAACTTAACCTCAAAAACACGTTGTCTTTGAATTAATTTTAATAATTTGATCTTGTTTTAGATAAGCCCGGTTTCATCTTTGATTCTTCTTTCATACCTCGTTTCATTCATCAGTTTTTCATTCTTCCATTTTTCTATCTGATCCCCACGCTTGAGGGAAGCCAGATTTGAGTTGTCTGCTTGAAGTGAGGCAAGCCATAACCTACCACACGAGTTGACTCCTCCTCATGATCTATGACCAGCAAATGCCACTTGTCTGAATAACAAGTGTAGGCCCCAGCCTACAACCAGTGCGAGAATCCCACACCAACACCCAGTGGACCTTTTTATAGAGGATTTCAGATAAGTTGATTACGCATATAAAGTCTTTAAAGTACACCATTTATTATTGATACAAATAACATATTGCATCGTGAACATAATCAAACTAGTTAAGTAACATTAATTTACATACTTAAATTTTTAATTTTGAATTGGATATATTTGTTAAAGCGGTGTAATAATGTTTGCAAACGTTAAGCGCTAGATTTCATATGTTTTTTTTGCTGATTAACATCCATCTTTTTAAAACCAAGATTCTTAAATAAAGAACACACATATTTTATACGTTAGTCTCTTTTATTTTGTGTTGGAATCTGTTTGTTTTGTTTTAGTTTACCTAGAGAGACTACCCTTTCTGTAGTTTACCAAAACTATTCTATAACTTTAGGTGGCGCCCATATATAAGTACCTTTTTGTGGTAAACTATAATAGGAAGGCTAACTAATTATCTATTTAATTATTTCTGGTACTGATGCAAGGGTTAAAGGAATGTTTAGGTTAATCAATCCACGACCCACGTGCCCCGACTGACATTGAGCTAGTTTGAAGGTATTTTGCCTTAAAACAAAGGCTAATTAAACATCTTAAATTAGGCAATCTTAAACATGTACTTTAGCCCAATTAAGTTACATTATAGTATCATGCAAAAGTTTTTACAAAGAATAACTTTTTGCGTAAAATTAAAAATAAAAAAGGTTTTTTGTATGACGCCAACCTACGTAGACAGATTAAGTGCAAAAGCAAAAACTCCGGTATCTTTTGCTCCTATAGCAATGACACCAAATATTACACCATCTTCTTTGTCAAGTCAAAGAAAGCGAAAACAACATGCTACTATATTAACTTTCGACTCCTATGAAAATACTTTTAGATAA
The DNA here is from genome assembly GCA_014170235.1 of Listronotus bonariensis. Lineage (NCBI taxonomy): Eukaryota > Metazoa > Arthropoda > Insecta > Coleoptera > Curculionidae > Listronotus > Listronotus bonariensis. The sequence goes on along the minus strand of JACEGR010011873.1, from coordinate 11,529 downwards.
TAAATTAAAACTTAAGAAAGCTTCAAAAAAGGAAAAAAATTACAAAAAAGTTCTTTTTAGAGAGCGAAGAGGAAGAGCACATTTGCGATGACGACAGTGACGACTAGATAAATGTGAATGATAAAAATTATATCAAATGTAATATTTGCGAAGAATTTCGTAAAAATAACAAGAGAGGTATTGCTCCACCTTCTGCGGACTGTGGTCTCATGTCATAAGTTCAAGGTGAGAGTCGCCTGGAGACATCTGACCAGAAATCAAATATATACTATTTCTAGTTTGTCTTATTCCTTATAATAATAATTTTAAACTAAATTATAATAATTAATGGTAATCTGGCAGCGAAGATTTAACTATATCTGCTAAATTGAAAAAGGCTAATCTTACGTACAAATTGGGAAAATTAGAGCTAATTTGTGTTTGTAGACTTTACTTTTATGGTAAAATATTGATCTTATCAATATTTATTTAAAATGTGTGTTTTTTATAATATTTTTTACTACTAGTGGCTCAAAAATAGTTTTTTTGTTAAATTATTAATAACTTGATATGATACCCTATTATATTAACCGTCTTCAGGTGAGAAATAAATACACGACGCGTTTTAACTGGAAACTATCTCCAGCCGTTTTTAGGTGAGTAATGTAAATGTGAATGTGTATAATGTGAGGTATACTTTCTAAGAATCTCTTAAAGAAATCGTTTGCAAAACATTAACATTTGTTTTACAAGTTGTTTAGTTCTACCATAAAATACCCTGTATTACAGCGTATATACTATATCTACAACTGCCAAATTATTAGGTAATGATTGATTGTATTATTTTGTATCTTTTTATTCTAACACTAAAAACTTAAAGCAAATATCACAAAAACGGTTATTCCAAATAATTCTTACAAAGTTACTCACCTAGATTATATGGGGAAGTAGAAAATTTTAATGTTTTGGCAAATTTCAAAGTTCTGTAGGTACCGCCCTATGGTAAACACAGAAAAGTTTACATTGCATCTTAATGGTTCATGTTAAAAAACGCTTTTTTTTACTTAGATAGCTTGTGTTTTACCCATTGTCACCTACTAAATATGGGTATGTTCGATTGAATCTTGATATAATGGCATAAGGATTAAGTGGTTTACTTGTGTACCATTAGTTTATAGACATCCTTTGTGTCGTCCTGCATTTTATTTTTTATAATGCAAGCTTTTACGTACATAATTCTTTTCATATTTTCTAGCACTCTTTTTGCAGCTTTTGCCTTTTATTGTAAAGGTTTTAATAAATAATTATCTGGTACTGGAAATGTATTTAGCAAATCATATTTGAAAACCTCTGTTGCGATAAATATAAATTAATGAATAATCCAAACACCAGGGAGCCACCAAATTTGGCCAAAAAAATACATTTTTGGCCAAACGTACATGACTGACACAATTTGATATCTGATGATTCCATTTTAGGTTTTGGACCATGCAGAACTTTTTATAAGGAACAACTTTTTTTTGTAAAATTAATAGTAAAAAAGTTTTCCATATGCCTTTAAATTACGTAGACACACTGTATATATTTTTAATATTACATAATACGTTTTAAAAATAGCAGTAGCTATATTAAAATGAATATTCACCGATTAGCAAAATATTATTTTCAACGAAACAAAAATATTATATAGAAAAAGTTTTGTCCTGTAAATAAACCTATTTGCATATTAGTACAAAAAGTAAAGGATTGTTTCTTAAAAATTCGCCAGAAGCATTTTTTTACAAATGGGTGCAGTAGAACGTAATGAATCGAAAAACTTACAAATATGACGAACGGAAGTAACCGTGCACTTAAGAGTCATAATTATAAAAACCTTTATAATAGATAATTAATTTTCTATCTTTTTTGTTTAATACTTTTCTTCGTACGCCTACTGTTTACGATTTATAAGGTTATTACTGTTTGTTTATTGATTTTTTCACCGATATCGTTTTAAATTATTGTTTAAATAATAAATTGATTATAATCAAACTTTTAAACTGATACATTTTCTACAACTTTTAATTTAAAGTATTTTTTCCTAAAATTAATAGGTTTGAAGTTACAATGCGTTCAATGTTGTTCTACCACGTACAAGTTTTTATTAAGAACAATGTATGGATAGCGTAGTCCGAGAATAGAAACCAAAGTTATACCTGGCCAGATGTTAAATGATGTGTTCACGCCAAGCTGGTGTCACAGGATTTTTTTAAATTAACGCCTAGTAACTTCAAAAATAATAATTTTAGGGGAAATGGATTTAAATAAAAGTTGTAGAAAACTAATGGATTTAAAAGTTTAGTTATGACCAATTTATACTTAAAACAATTATCAAAATAATTATCGGTAAAAAAAGTTACAGTATTAATCCTATAAATCGTAAACGGTAAATGATACGAAAAAAATGGTTTTCCAGAAAAATTGGAAATTTAATTATCTATAATAAAGGGTCTTATAATTATGGGCTACAAGTGCACGGTTACGAAGATACAGGCCAAAACGGTTTTTAGCAAAATGGTGGCACTTTGGTTCGCCATATTTGTAAGTATTTTGTGTTTTTAGGTTCATTACGTCATACTTCATCTATTTGTAAAAAAATAACTCCTGGCGAATTATGCATTATGAATAAGAGTAACTCGCTCCCCATTGCCTGTAATATATTAAAAACCTATTCCGAATGCTAAACAACTTTTTTTTTAATGATTTAAAATATTACAAAACATATAGGTACTTTACTCTTCAGTAAAAATTACCTTTTTCACCGGACATCGTAGATTGCTAATATAATTTAATATCGGTACGTACGTGAAATGCGTCCAGCAGTCTTTAGGGGATTTTTACGTAGGGCTTCAAAGGCTTTATACAAACTTATTGGTTAGGGATATCTCTTTTCCAAGTCATTACCAACAGGCTAACTTTCGTAAGTGGCTTCATTTTGACGAGACGACCAACTACTAGTAGCATACAGGGGTAGCAGAGATTAAATATGTTGATTTGATAAATATCAAAAAATCAGGATGACGTACCTTGCAATTTGTAGAACAATGTGGGTGTAAAATGATATAAATATTATTTAATCAACAGAAAAGAATTCAGCTAGTTAGTAATTATTTTTCACGACATCGTTAATCATACATGTTGGTGGTAGGGGACTCTTTGATGAAATCTTACATTTTGTAAGACAAATATTTTCTCGGTTTATTTAGATAAATATCTTAAAAATTAACAAAGAAAATTCCTGCTTGTAATAAATTACTGATATCTGTCAAATTACCACATTTAATTCCTGTTATCCCTGTAAGCTACCACCAACAAAAATTGTTGTAAGGAAAAAAGTTGTCTCGTCAAAATAAACCTACTTACGAAAAATTAGCTTGTTAGTAATGACTGGGAAAAATGGTTAAGGGATCTCTAATTATATGTAAGACTAAAAAACAAAGAAAACAAGGAGCTAATTAAAAATAAAATTTAATAAATAAATTTATAAGTTTAAAATTTTTTTTTTAAATAATGCTAAGGTACTAAAATTTAGCAAAACTAAGTTTATAAATCCCTAATATATAGCTTCTGTATTGTCTAAAAGCTATGCGGACATTTAGTGGTTTTTAACTTTAAAATAATAAAGTGATGCTCGAGGCATTCCAAGCGCCGAAACAATTCACTGACAAGCTTATTTACTTAGGTCTAATTAGCAAACAAACACAATTTAATTAGTACTATTATAGTTTCATTTAGGTCAAAAAATAACATAATTTATTATAGTATATTAGCTGGCTTAACCAATATTACAACATTTGTTTAAAATACATATATTTTTATATTTTTAATAATAAAAACATTATGGTTTAAACAAAATATTATTTGGCTTTTCTCCAGAATAAAATTAAAAAGTTTATTTAATATTTTATGAAAATTAAACCTTTTATACATTATGTAGAACTATTCTGCTCTGACACAATATAATAAAAGTTATTATTACTTTAAAAGAAATAAAATAATGAAATATTTAATATTAAGCTACTTACAATACAAAGGTTTCAATCTATAAACAAAGGTTCATTAGCACTCGGTTGAAATTATTTTAATCTAATAAAATAAAATCTTAACAAGACGCTAGACGAGAACTGTGCCAATGATTGCGTCTCAAAAATGTGGTAGATAGTTTACCAAAAATGTGGTAAACAGTTTACCTAAAAACTTATCGAAAAACTTGTTAGAAAACTGAAAAAAAAAATATAAAAATGAAATGTCTGATGGACACTTTAGAGTTTCAGATTACTTTTGGAAAAATTAACTGGTAAAAGATACACCTATTAGGTATCTTAACCAGATAAAAAGAATACTAAAAAATGTTTAGCCATATTATAAAGTATTTTTGCTTTATTTGTTTTTTGGGAGATTAAATTAAAAAAATATATTATTTGGCTTTTAGCATTATGGTTTTTACAAAACCAAGGATTTTGGTTTTATTATTGTTTTTAATTTGATATTTTGTTAAAAATTTTGACTTTCCAAATAAATGTTCCTGGTATAGGGTATTTTATTTAAGAGAAAAAATGGCATATTTTTTGACTTTTCCCATATTTTCTAAAAAACTCATGATATTTAATCGATGTGTTTTAGCTCAGAGAATTTAAATATTGTATTTAAATTTAACTGCATAAAAAACAAAAGACTTACGCCATAAATGTTGTAGTTTTTAAATGGAACGCCATCATTATTATTATTAAAATTTTTAATTTTATGGTCTATTCTGAGTGTTTTCTAGTAAGAGTACTACATGTTTACCTTTTACTGTTTTTAAGTTTCTGATTCTAAAAATAATACATTTTCTGCTTAGTTAATTGAATATCTTAATATTAAATACAGGTAATGCAGGTCATTACTATGGTGACCTAGAGGAAGGTGTGTAAACGGTTACGGGACTATTTTGAAAAAAGGGTTTAAATTACAGCATTTCAATTAGAAAACAATAGGGGCGCTCATATCAATCGGGATCAAATGAAACCAAGAAAACATGAAACAGTGTTGCCCGATATATTAATATGTAGTGGAATTCATCCCATTTCTTTTCACAGATAATATGACGACTTTTGGATTTATGACTTTTAAAGCGTAATTAAAAAGAGCTTAAATCTATTTAAACTATTAAAATGTTACCTGGTTATCACGGGTTTTCTTTATTTTTTCTTTTTCTTTTACGTGGGTATTATTTATATTTGTAAATTTGACATATTTTTTCACTAAATAATACACCACAACGCATAACATTACCTAAATGGTTTTCTAAATTTGACGTGTTATGCTAGGTTAACAACGACGTTCGAAAAATTGTCAAAAGACAATATTTTGATGATTATGTGCATTAAAATGGATCTTTTATTGTATTAAATGTGAAATAAAGTAAATACTTCCTTGCTTCAAACTGCTAAATAGGAAATATTTCTAAAAAAGGAGATGTCTATTTTTAAAACTCAACCGGTAAGTATTTAACTGGCAAATTATTTAAACATTTTTAAGTAGAACTTGATTTTTTTAATTGAAACTTACTTGACTGATCTCAAAGTTATTTTTTACGCCGTTTATTAGTACAAATTACCGTAAAACTTACGTTTATATTAAATTGGAATTTTTACTCTCTAGTAGATAATTTAAAATTTGACGTTAAAGTAGGGTAACTTCATAGTTTAGAATTGTACTAGGTTTATCACTGACAGATGCATTACATGTGCCTTCGAGGTTATGCATAGTAGAGACAGTCTTACCACTTGGCTATAAAGTAATACTTATTTTATTTATATTATACTGTGTGTTTTCGGAAGTTCTCACCAAATAAGAAAATTTTTATTTAACAACTCGAAAAAAGTGCCTTCTTCATAAAAACCTGCTTAATAAGAAAATACATTTTCAGAAAAATATTTGTAGGTTAGATGTACAGCGTGGCCTAAAAACTTGTTTCCAAATTGAAATTTACAGTAGTTTTTAACTAGGGTAGAAAACCTACTAAAAGGGTGATTTCCTATGTCATTTTATGCAAAAAGGTTTCTATCACTACCATATGTCCGGAGTTGCTTCGTTTCTGAAATACAAGGCGTTAATTATTTTTTAGAAGTCGGTATTTTAGAAATATCTTAAATACGAAACCACATACAATAAAAGTTAATCTAGGTAAAACTTTACAAGCGCTTGACTTTATTAAACAAATACACCAAAATGTTTCTCTGATTCTAATCTGATTTGAACCCAGTCGATTAAAGGGTATTTAATATATTTATAAAATATCGATTTTTTTTAAACTTTAACGCCCTGTATTTCAGGCAATTCCGGATATATGTCTATAGAAACTTTTCTTCATAAAATCACCCTTTAAAGTTTTGTGCCATAGCTAGGATATACGGTGTATATTAATTTGGTAACACGACTTCTTAAGCCATCTCAACATACAATTATTTTTGTGGAAATGTATTTTCTTATCAAGCAGGACTTTTTTAAAGAGGCATTTTTTTCGTAAAGTAAATAAATAAAAGTTTCTCATTTGGTAAAAACTTTCAAAGGCACGCTGTATATGTAACTAGTTTTCATTTACTTTTAGATTACCCAAGTTTTTGCTGGCTAATTACACTACTACCGAATCCTAAAAACCTTTGTTGGAAACTTTTTATTGAAAAACTCTGTACTGTTAGGTTCTTAAATAAAAAATAATATGATTTTCTGAAGTTCAAGAAAAGCGTATATCGCGGCGTACCTAATGTAGCACTGTACAATACTACAGTACATTCGTAACTTTATTCCTTATCTAACCACCTTGACAATTTTTTAGTACAGGTGAGCGGATCCTAGCTACGTCCTTGCTTAAAAGTAAATTTTATTATTTACTACATTTAAGCAGTGGGCGAGACTTAAATATTTTTTTGTCTAATCGCTACCTGCTAGTGTTCACCGCACTAAAACTCAGTGGAAGGAATCACGCTTGCACGACGTGTATACTTAGCTTATAAGTTTTACACAAACGTTAAATATTCTTGTTTATTGTTGTATACAAAGCCTCGTGACAATAGCAATTATTTTTTATATATAAAGTAAACTGTTTAATGGAAGTCAGGGTTTTTTTAAAAGAATCATTTGTTTTTTTTTATGTTTAACAAATAAGTATTCGCAACATTGCAAAACTCTATTTTGTATATTTTAAAGCAACAAGTCTAACCTTTAGTTTTAAACTCTACTTGTATCTTAAGAGACAAGCAAAATTTTTAAATCAACACTTTAAATACAAAAACTAAACAAAAGTTTAACTTCCAAAAATGTAAACGACAATTTAAAAATTAAAGATAAAGTAAAAATTCTATATTTTCTTTTTTTTTGATTATTAATGCACAGTTCAAAATTCCTATTCCTATTTTTATTATCTAAAATAATTAAGGAATTGTTCCTCCTTCAGGGAAATGAGAGCTGAAGCTAAATTAAAATAATAATACTTTTTTTATTCAACCGAAAAATGCATATAATAAAATTAAAATAATGGTGATCTTGGGTAATACTTTCAAAATATCATATTTTCGTTGTAGTAATGACTAAGGAGACCTTGAAGAAGGAGTGTAATCGACATGCTTTCAAAACGGGCTTGATTTTTTGTCTAAATTATAGTTCTAAATATGTCACTAGAGGGTACTGTGGTCAATCGGGATCTTTCTGGGGTTGCTGCCTATGTTGCATATGTACAAAAATAGTACAAAAGTAAAATAGAAAATTTCAATAATTTTTAAATACGACGCTATAGAGAATACTACCCAATTTTAATGAGTTTGTATTTAACAAAAATATGATTTTTTGAAAGAATTACGTAATGGTTGCCCCCATTCCCAAGATCACCATTATTTTTATTTTAATTTATGCATTTTTCGGTTGAATAAAAAGAGTATTATTATTTTAATTTAGCTTCAGCTCTCATTTCCTGAAGGAGGAACATTTCCTTAATTATTTTAGATAATAAAAATAGGAATAGGAATTTTGAACTGTGTCATTAATAATCAAAAAAAAAAAAAAAAATAGAATTTTTACTTTATCTTTAATTCTTTGAATTATCGTTTAGATTTTTGGAAGTTAAACTTTTGTTTAGTTTTTGTATATAAAGTGTCGATTTAAAAATTTTGCTTGTTTCTTAAGATACAAGGTTAGACTTGTTGTTTAAAATATACAAAATAAAGTTTTGCAATGTTGCGAATACTTATTTGTTAAACATAAAAAAACAAATGATTCTTTTAAAAACCCTGACTTCCATTAAACAGTACACTTTATATATAAAAAAATAATTGCTATTTTCACAAGGCTTTGTATACAACAATAAACAAGAATATTTAACGTTTGTGTAGAACTTATAAGCTAAGTATACACGTCGTGCAAGCTTGATTCCTTCCACTGAGTTTTAGTGCGGTGAACACTAGCAGGTAGCGATTAGACAAAAAATATTTAAGTCTCGCCCACTGCTTAAATGTAGTAAATAATAAAATTTACTTTTAAGCAAGGACGTAGCTAGGATCCGCTCACCTGTACTAAAAAATTGTCAAGGTGGTTAGATAAGGAATAAAGTATGAATAAAGTATTGTACAGTGCTACATTAGGTACGCCGATATACGCTTTTCTTGAACTTCAGGAAATCATATTATTTTTTATTTATGAACCTAACAGTACAGAGTTTTTCAATAAAAAGTTTCCAACAAAGGTTTTTAGGATTCGGTAGTAGTGTAATTAGCCAGCAAAAACTTGGGTAATCTAAAAAGTAAATGAAAATTAGTTACATATACAGCGTGCCTTCGAAAGTTTTTACCAAATGAGAAACTTTTTATTTATTTACTTTACGAAAAAAATGCCTCTTTAAAAAAGTCCTGCTTGATAAGAAAATACATTTCCACAAAAATAATTGTATGTTGGATGTACAGGGTGGCTTAAAGAAGTCGTGTTACCAAATTAATATACACCGTATATCCTAGCTACGGCACAAAACTTTAACAGGGTGATTTTATGAAGAAAAGTTTCTATAAACATATGTCCGGAATTGCCTGAAATACAGGGCGTTAAAGTTTAAAAAAAATCGATATTTTATAAATATATTAAATACCCCTTAATCGACTGGGTTCAAATCAGATTAGAATCAGAGAAACATTTTGGTGTATTTGTTTAATGAAATCAAGCGCTTGTAAAGTTTTACCTAGATTAACTTTATTGGATCCAGTAGCGTCTCAGTGGGCACAACAGCCAATATTATTGAGAGAAAAATGTTCGCCACTGGCTTTTTATGTAGTTTGTATATTTTTTCTATAAAGCAAATAAAAATACAAATTTTTAGTGTTGTACATTTTTTTGTATGTGGTTTCGTATTTAAGATATTTATAAAATACCGACTTTTAAAAATATAATTAACGCCTTGTATTTCAGAAACGAAGCAACTCCGGACAGAAACTTTTTTCATAAAATGACATAGGAAATCACCCTTTTAGTAAGTTTTCTACCCTAGTTAAAAATACTCTAAATTTCAATTTGGAAACAAGTTTTTAAGCCACGCTGTACATCTAACCTACAAATATTTTTGTGAAAATGTATTTTCTTATTAAGCAGGTTTTTTATGAAGAAGGCACTTTTTTCGAGTTGTTAAATAAAAATTTTCTTATTTGGTAAGAACATCCGAAAACACACTGTATAATATAAATAAAGTAATTATTACTTTATAGCCAAGTGGCAAGACTGTCCCTAATATGCATAACCTCGAAGGCACGTGTAATGCATCTGTCAAGTAAATACCTAGTACAATTCTAAACTATGAAGTTACCCTGCTTTAACGTCAAATTTTAAATTATCCACTAGAGAGTAAAAATTCCAATTTAATATAAACTTTAGTTTTACGCTAATTTGGACGGTAATTATGCCGAATAGGGTTTTCTGCCAATTTTAAGATTTTTAAAAAATTTTGGCTTACATGTTATCTCTTATTTGTTCCTAATAATAGTGTAATGGCGCAGTTATAAATAATTTAGTATTTTTTTGTAAAAAATAAAAATTTAGATTTTTCGAAAGTTTGTCACTTTTAATTTGAACATTTGGCAACATCGGCAACTTTACGCATCCGAGTTCTATATGTAGAGGATTTTTTAAAATAAAATTCAACGTGACCGAAGTCACGGTCAGGTTAGTTCTTGTTAGTCAAGTCTCTTTTTTTTTAAATTGGCTTTTTAAGGAATTAAAAAATTTATATCCCTTTGACATATTTTTGATGTTGCCAAATGTTCTTCATATTTGACTTTCAATAAATGACGTTTCTTTAACCTTGTTTGCTAGTTTGAGGTTATAAAACATACATTTTAATTTTCTGTTACATTTCTCCATTTTTAACAAAAATATTCATAAAAAAAAGATTTTTACTTAATTTCGGACGTGATTTTGACGAATATTAACTCATTTTACTTATTTTACCCTGCCCAGAATCCCTATTCACATCCCGGTCCTGGAAGTTTCTTTAGTTATAATTAATTAAAAACGGGATATTTTGGATCAGCGCCACTTGTATTGTATTTAGAAGAGGGTCTAAAATCAGTAAGTATCACTTTTTTAAAAAATCTTAAAAACGGCAGAAAACCCTATTCGGCACTGTTACCATTTGGACTAATAAACGGCGTAAAAATAACTTTGAGATCAGTCAAGTAAGTTTCAATTTAAAAAAATCAAGTTCTACTTAAAAATATTTAAATAATTTGCCAGTTAAATACTTACCGGTTAAATTTTAAAAATAGATATCTCCTTTTTAGAAATATTTCCTATTTAGCAGTTTGAAGCAAGGCAGTATTTACTTTATTTCACATTTAATACAATAAAAGATCAATTTTAATGCACATAATCATCAAAATATAGTCTTTTGACAATTTTTTAAACGTCGTTGTTAACCTAGCATAACACGTCAAATTTAGAAAAGTTAAAATTTAATAAAGATGCCCATGATAGCTGTGTTGCAAAATGACATTTCGTAAATTCCTACTCAAATTGTAAAATGGCTTATTTACTATGTTTTATACAAATAAATACATTTTAAACTTGGAAATTCTTGACATTTTTAATAATTATACATATAAGGTTTTAAATATACACCATTTAAGTAATGTTATGTGTTGTGGTGTATTATTTAGTGAATAAATATGTCAAATTTACAAATACAAATAATACCCACGTAAAAGGAAAAAAAATAACAAAAAAAAACCGTGATAACCAGGTAACATTTTAATAGTTTAAATAAATTTAGGCTCTTTTTAATTACGCTTTAAAAGTCATAAATCCAAAAGTCGTCATATTATCTGTGAAAAGAAATGGGATGAATTCCACTACATATTAATATATCTGGGAATACTGTTTCATCTTGATTTCATTTGATCCCGATTGATATGAGCGCCCTTTATTGTTTTCTAATAGAAATGCTGTAATTTAAACCCGTTTTTTCAAAATAGTCCCGTTGTCGTTTCACACCTTACC
>JACEGR010011872.1:0-13376 GCA_014170235.1 Listronotus bonariensis | reverse complement strand
TAATAATTTGATAATTTTTATACAGAAATGTATGTGAAAAGTTTCAAATTTTATTTCAATGATACTTTCATTGTACTTTAACTTTTTATTTTTATAAATAATCAAACATGTACATACTTATTTCTACTAATTTATTTTTCAACTTATATAAAAAAATGCAAATTCTGAGCGGCAAACTAATTGGAAACGTTAAGTTGCATATAGAAAACATCAAGTAGGTGTATCTTTAAAATGTCACTTATCATTAAGGTTAAAAGTTATTATTTATTTGTTGTCAAAATTTTGTTCGGGCTTCAGTTGAATGTCATTCTTCTTTCAAATATGGGTTCGCAAAAAATTTGTAATGAAACTGAAAGACAAATTATAGTTAACTTAAGCAGAAAAGGTTATTCGTACAAGAATATTGCTGAAATAGTTAACCGTTTGAAAAAGGCAGTATTTAATGCTATTCAACATTTTAACTTACATGGAACAGTTAAAAATGTCCCCAGAAAGAGTCGTCCTAGAAAAACTAGTGCAGAAACAGATCGTAGTAGTGCTCGCCTTTCAAAAGCTGACCCACATAAAACAGCAGTAGACATATGAAAAGAAGTTTTTGTAGAAAATCCACAGCAATTCAGCGTTAGAAGGGTTCGTAACCGTTTATACGAAGCAGATTTTTTGGAAGGGTTCCAAGAAAGAAACCACTTGTATCGGAAACGAATCGAAGAAGTCGTTTGGAATTTGCAAGACATCATCTTACTTGGACTGTCCAACGATGGAAGCAAGTGTTATGGTCAGATGAAAACAAAATGAATAAATTAGGTTCAGATGGAAAATGCTTTGTTTGGCATCCATCAAAGAAAGAATTCGATCCTAGTTACACGAAAAAACTGTAAAATTTGGAGGTGGTTCCATCATGGTATGGAGTTGTTTTTCTTGGAGTGGTGTTGAACCACTTTATAGAATAAATGGTACCATGGATCAGAATTAATATATTAATATAATGCAAAATGTGATGCAACCCTACGCAGAAGAAAATTTATCGGTAATATGGAAATTCCAGCACGACAATGATCCGAAGCATTCTGCTAGACGAGTAACAGCCTGTCTTCAAGAAAATCAAATTAAACTTCTGAAATAGCCATCTTGTAGTCCAGACCTTAACCCTATAGAAAATCTCTGGATGATATTAAAACGGAAAGTGGCTTCGAAAAATTATGCAAGGTTCGACGAATTGTTTGACGCCATGAAACAGGCATGGGCTGATATTCCGATTGACACGTGTAAACACTTAGTAGAGTCTATGCCTAGATGTTTGAAGGTAATGAAGCAAATGGCCATCCAATTAAGTATTAGATGCTAGATTTAGTATACTGTGTTTGTAATTAGAAAATCTTGAATTTGAAAATTACTTTTCCAATTAGTTTGCCGCTCAGAATTTGCATTTTTTATATAAGTTAAAAAATAAATAATTAGAAATAAGTACATGATTATTTATAAAAATAAAAAGTTAAAGTACAATAAAAGTATCATTTAAATAAAATTTAAAATGTCTCGTATACATTTCTGTATAAAAATTATTAAATTATTTTTTAAGTATCGTTTCCAATTAGTTTGCCGCCACTGTATATATATATATTGGTTAGGCGGATTTATTTATTGGATGGTCTTTTCGTTGAGTACACGCCAAAAAACTAGGAAGAATGGGACCGCTTTAGTCCTGGTCCCGGTGTATACAAGCTGAACCTGTTCAGCCCTATTGACCTCTATGAACTGGCCGGTCGGGTCGCCTGAAACAAATTAAAAAAAAAAAAAAAATTTTGGCCGGTCGGGTCGCCTGAAACAAATTAAAAAAAAAAATTTTTTTTTTTAGTAAAAGCCTAAAATGTTAATCATATTTAATTTAAATATTAGTTAATTTTTATTTTTTAACTTAATTTTAACTTGACAACGGTGGCAGACTTGCCACCGAAAAGTCGTTTTTTTATTAGAATATTTTGGTTTTTTGGGGCGTCTTTCTTTATTTTCAATAGGGCTGAACAGGGTCAGCTCGTATACCCGGAACCAGGACCGAAGCGGTAGCATTCTTCCCATTTTTTGGGGCTGACCCAACGAAAAGGCCATCCAATTAAAGGCGTAGTTACCCTTTAGGCACTACTTATACATACAAACACAGCAGATCAAATAGTTCGCTTGCATTAGGGCGTATTTTCAGAATATTTTAAGCAATCATACGATGAAAGCATTAAAACAGCGCTTCTATGTTCTTGGGGCTTTAATGAGAGTACCGGACATTCATCCTATAGATTTTTTCATTGGTAATAAAATATACAGGAAAAACCATCAAAAACCCAACTTTGGGTTAAAGCTTTAAAATAAATGGCAATAAAGAAAATATAGGTACGCCACCGAACTCGACGTAAAAATCCCTAACACTCACCTATTTACATTTTTTTTTCTATCTCTAATATCAAAATAGTTATAACAAGTTATAAGTACTTGGTCAAATTAACAAAATTTGAAAAACACTCTTTATCTCTTAAGCAAATCCATGCCAAGCCATGAATCACTTCCACCACTGAATCTGTTTCAAGCATCGAAATCGAATTTCTGCAATCAGATTTGTTCTATCTTTTTAGTTTTTGCTGTACCCTCAGGGCCCTTCCTGGCGGGGATGCAGCAGGGGCATTTGCACGGCAGGGCGACAAAAATTAGTGGGCCTCATTTTGTGAAAACAGTGTAATTGAATGGGGCTCCTTTTTTGGTCCGAGAGGGCGGAAATTTCTCTTTCTGCACGGGTTGACAGAAAACCCAGTAACGGTACTGTGTACTCAGCAAGGTCAACGAAAGGGCGCTACCCTGATGAATAGTGCTGATAGTTCTGAGTTTATTGCAATTTATAATCCAAACAATAAAATAATGTGTTATTAATTTTGGTGACCTAGGGGAATGGCAATAAAATACAACCGTAGTAAATTGTTATTTTTATTGAAAACCGGTCATCTGACTAAATGATACTGCCCGATTTGCGCTGACTAGTTTTTGATTTATCTACGTTCAAGCCTATTGCTATATCAGAAAGAAAGGAAATAATTACCAAGGGGGCGTCCATAAATTAAGTAACGCATTTAGGGGTGGGGGAGGAGGTCGATTTAAAACTCACTGTATGGGGGGAGGAGGTCGATTTAAAACTCACTGTATGGGGGGACGGTCTGTGCAAATATCATGTGATTTTTCTTCCTCTAGAAACAGGAAAAAGTTACGGGATTTGGGCAAGTCCTCCCAGGAAAAATACGTTATTCGGTAACAACCAGAACTAACACAAAGTCAATTTCGGTTTGAGAAATTGTGGAAAAAATCTCACATGAAATTGGGAGATGCGGGAAAGGATTGAAGCAAATCTTACCAGATCCCACCAGAGGGGGAGAAAAACGTAGCAATGGCGTTCCCACAAGATTAATTGTATTCTTTTAACTTAAAAATAATACACCATATCAGAGTCCAGCCAATTTTATTTTTTTAACGAAAAAAATATCAGGAAACCAAATAGGTATTTTAAAAATAATATTTATTTGAAGGAAAATCAGTGGTGAAAAAATTCAATACAAACGTTCGTAACGTAAACGTTAGAATTTATAAAAACTATTACAGCAAAAATTGTAAGGTAATGGTCAAAAGAAGTGTATCAAATTTACCACAAATATTTGTGGAAATATGTAGAGTAGTAGAAAAGTTATGATAAAAAGCATTTTTCTCTTCAAATTTCAACACCCTGTATCTCGGAAATAAAGCACATTCGGACATAATTTTATTAAATATTATTTTCTTACATTTCATAAAGTGTTAAAAGGAATGTACTGACTTAAAAATTACCCTGTATAAACAGAGATTATATTTTTGTTAAAAAATAAACTTTCGAAAATGTTTTGGAATAATAACCCTATGAAACAAAATATGTACTTAGCTATTTATTGTGCTTTCCAAATATATCTTCACCGATAATAATGAATAAAATTTTATCTTAAGCATACAGAGAATTTTTTTAAATGGTCTGTTTATCATTAAAAAAATATTATTGATAGTAATACTCTAAACTATATTGAAAAAAGATAACGCAGATCCCTAATGAAAATCAAAATAAATTGTTATCAACAAATTAGTATGTGTTTAAACTGTGAGAGTGCTACAAGTGTATAGGCGATTATGGCTACGCTACTGGAAAGAGTAAATTATTTTTTTGTATTAATTGCGTACTTACTTGCTTTAATCTTTTAATACTACAACAATGAAATTAAGTTTATTTTAATTTTGTTTAATAGTTATTTTCCTTTAAATACATTACAAACATTAAATCCTTATTAGAATAACAAAAATGGTTTAATATTTTGTTTTGTGAATAAGCTACGAAACAAAATTTAATATTAATTGAGTCATGCACTTATCCTGTTGGTATTTTATATCATGAAAACTAAACGAAGTTTAGGCATAGGCGTTAAAATTTTAGAATTAGTTTAATACGTGGTAAGAGTAAAGTTATATTATTGCCCTTAAATAGATTGTTATACAAATTAGTTGCTTAATTCTATGTGTATCTTAAGTGGTTTATATTTATTGGATTGTACCTATTATCTTTAAAAAAATTGTTCTATACAGAGTGTTTTCTAATTGCGGTAAGAAAGGTTAAGGGTGTATTACTCGACCATTTTTTATAAAATAAAGTTCATATAAACATGGCTCCTCACATTTTTCGTTCTCTCGGTGTAAAACATTTCAAAAAACTAGTAAAATTTTTAAGACCATATATACACGTTATTTAATTTAGTATTTGTTTTTGTTACATAATTAATTGCTAATAGATAGTTATAACACTTAATTTTTAAACCCCTAATGTTTCTTGTATGGTCCAGTAATATGCAGTTTAGCGGTTTTTTTTCTGGAAAACTAAGCAAGCTACGTAAAAACATTAAAAAACAAAAAAGTTGTATTTTTGGGCATTTCATTTAAAATAAATATAAAAGTTCCGAAAAAGTCTGTGGTGTGGTGTACATTTTTTTGTCAATAATATTAGCCGAGATGCGTCCCGCGCCGCCACAGGTATCACCAATTAAAATTAGTTTAGGGCCAAATTAACTTCCTATTTCAACAATTACCACAGCCAAATTTTATTAAAATTGAATTAGGTATATTTAAAATATTATTAAAAACCCTTTTTTAAGTTTAACACCCTGCATCTTAGAAACAAAGCATTTCCGGACTTATGTTTATATGAACTGTTTTTCATAAAATTAGCTCTAGAATACGCCCCTAAATTTTCGTACCGCAATTAGGAAACACCCAGTTTTTGTAAGTAAACATTTATTAAGGTCACACACTGATCACTGTTCTGCATATAAACATTTTTGTCGCTCCCTGATATGTAAGTTCAAATATTATTTTAAAAGTAAATATTTGACCGGATAAATCGGGTTTTCTTTTTTAATATATTCGTACAATTGCGAAAATCGCCAAAATATTAGGGATATTGTATTTCCAGTAGGCAACAACATAATTTTTTTACTGTTGGTTTTCTCAGATTTTTTTAATGTAAAATATCAAATTTCCCACCTCCGCTAACAATGCATTCAGTAAATGAAAACAAATCGTCTCACCCTGTATCATCCTAACTTAACAAATAGCCGTTTACTTATGTAAAGAAGCATAGTATGAGGTAATTAACTTGCTCAAATATCATTGCTACTGTAGAAACAAATTAAAAATTATGAATAGAATAATATTTTTTTATTTTAATTTTAAGGGTCAATATCTCCCTAAGGAAGCGAGATAGATTTTTTTAATATGAAGTACTAACATAATTTTGGCTCACTCTATAACCCCTATATATCATTTAGGACCTCACCTTTCCGGACTCCCTGTATAAATTTTCTCAGGATGTAAATGGAAGACTTATTTGATTTATTACTCCAAAAAATTCGCCCCGTAAGCTAGTGCCGTATTAAGCACTAGGCTTACTAGGATATAGTGCTACAGCCTAGGGCTTCGTAAAAAAGGCACCAGGGCCAGCTAAGGCGCCCAAGACAGTTAATACGGCTCTGTCCGTAAGTAAATTAACAAACATAGAAAAAAGAAACTAAAGTTTTAGTTTCTTTTTCTATGATTAACAAATAACCTCTTGCTACTACGTATGCGCGCGAACGACTATTCGCCAGAAATTAAAAATATTTAAGATTGGCTTCCCTCAAATTTTAAATATTGCAAATTCGCAAGACTTTTAAACTATTTCATTTTTAAATTACCTGCTTTCAGTTTTATTTCAAATTGACCAATGAGAATAAAATTCGCGTTTCTCAATCCGTTTTTTAAGTTTGTATGAACTAAGCTTTATTTGAGCAACTTGCTGCTGAAACATCTTGCTGTATTTGCTGAAACTGCACCTAAATCTTCACCAAAGAATACCAAATGAAAATAAAGAATGCACCTTAAATAGGATGTCAACGTCTTGTGAGATGAGACAAGTTACTTAATTAGATCTATGTACTTTCCTGAATTTCTATTTCCTTGCAACATACACTGTTTTCATAAGTAGTTACAAATGTTTTGCCTTTATTATGTATATATATATAAAAATTATTTACGGCCTAACAAAAATCGTGTTCTAAGCATTTTTCTTAAGTTTGAACATTCTGTTATGTATTAATGGCCTTAAAAGTGATTTATGTAAATACAACTATTGAGACTTTTACCTTATTGTTTTATTAAAAAGGTAAAAGGGAGATAAGTTTATTTTGTCGAATTTTTCACAAAAAGCAATATTTATTTCATTTTACATGTTTACTGATTCACAATGACTGTTTTCTTTTTAAAAGGTAGAAGATTTTCGTGCCAAACAAAAAATGACTACATTCTGATGTATAATAGGTCTAGTATGTTTCCATAAAAAAATACAAATCAAAATCTGAGATAGGTTAGTAAAGTGATCATAGATCATAAAAATCCTTACAAAGTCGAGTAATTTAAAAGTACAAACTTGCTAAGAAACCTGTTTTAAAAGTGAACAACAATAAAAAAGTATAGGCGATTTCGGCTCATTTTGGTACCTATTTTGGTTGACTGATAAACAATAGGTTAAATTTCACTTTTAACCAAAAACATACCAGTTGGTATATAATGAAGTTTGACCCATTGTTTATCTGTCAACCAAAAAGGTACCAAAATGAGCCGAAAACGCCTTATTATACTCCTTAGCATATTAAGTATTGGAAAATACCCTTTATCGTAGCAACAATAAATTTTGTAGTGCATATCAAAGTGATAAAGTGAATATCCTACACACATGGCTTAGTGTTTCGTAGTAAAAAGTTCGCCTTGACAAAATAATATTTTAATGTTAAGTCAACGAAATGAAAAACGAAATTATTTTTTAAATAATTTTTATTTCTATGTGTTAATTTAAATTTAAACTGAATTATTTATCAATTATTTTAACAGTAGATTTCCCGATTATGAGAGACGAAATACCTATTGGAATTATGAGGTTGTAGTTTGCTTATCGTAGCAATCAAAAATCCATAGCATTTAAAAGTGCTTCTCAATTAATAAAAATGTTTATTTATAGTAGTAATAAGTAATAGTTTAAAATTACTGATTACAAACTCGATTAAAATTATACAAGGTGTTTCCTAACTACGGTACGAAGCTTAAGGGGGTAATTTCGTCTTTTTATGAAAAAAGGTCCTATTAAAATATGTCCGACCTTGCTTCATTCCTAAGATACAGGACGTTAAAGTTTTTAAAAGATGTCGGTAGTTATTTTTTAAATATCCTTAAACGCTTTAACCGATTTGGATGAAATTTGGCAGACCTATTCACTGTCATAGGGCGCTGGATTAAGAATATCGGGTCCAGTGCCCAGCCACCATCTTAAAGTTTTTATGTGCCAATTATACCGCAAAATATAATATTTATGCATTAATTTCATATCCCAAAGTTTTATTTTTTTTAATTGATTTATTTCGAAAATAAAAGTAGGGGTGGACATTAAGAGGATGCCATAGCACGTTAAATTGCGCTAAAACGCGATTCGCTGCCGTTTTTAAATATTTGTTTTGAAAAAAGATGTATATAAAAAGTTTCTTAAAATAATCCAAAGATTATCGGAAAGTGGTTATTTTTACGGTTATAAATTTTGGGAAATTTAATGTGTTAATTATAAACATTACCAAAACTCAATTACCTTTCCAATAATCTTTGGATCGTTTTAAAAAACTTTTCTATCTACAACTTTTTCCAAAACAAATATTTAAAAACGGCAGCAAATCGGGTTTTACCTCAATTTAACGTGCTACGGCATCCTCTTTTAGAAATGCACTGCATTGTATAGCTTTTTATAATTTTTACTATAGTCTTATCAATAGTCATGGAAAACTTTTTATTAATAATTTTACGGAAAAAAATTATTATTTATAAAAAGTTCTACATGGTCTAAAACCAAAAAACCAAATTTTTATTTAACTTTTTATGCGATAACAAGCGTTTCTGTGACTTTTTTCTGTTTTGACAGTTCTTTTAGATATTACATTTTGAAACAAGTATTTAGTATTTACTATGTATTAACAAATATATAAATTTAAATTTCCATCGTTGTTGCATAAAATAAATAAAAAATATAAAAAATATAGATGAATGAGTTTGCATATTTCAAATTTATTTTCAATTTTAAACATTTTTTCTTTATAATATTTTTTAAAATAAAAAAAACGGTACTTTCCTTTTGAACAAAATTCATATTTTTTAAAATACCTCGTATTAAACTAAAAAGAAGAATATCTAATGATCATTTTTGGTTTTAGACCATGCAGAACTTTAAATAAAGAATTACTTTTTTTATAAAATTAATAATAAAAAAGTTTCTTATATGTAGACAACTTAGGCGGACACGCTGCATATCACTTTGTGAGTCTGGTTTTCATTTTTTTTCAAACATTGCAAAAGCCTAGTAAATATTAAAATAATATTTTATATAATTTGTTATATGTTTGCTATTACACATTAGCCATTCTACGTCGCTAGTTTATTATTATTAAAAATATAAACCAACAAATATTGCGTCATAAATATCAGATAATAAAATTGATTAAGCAGTAAGGTTTATTAAGGGTTATCGTAATTATATGTAGTAAATAAAAATATTGCCATTAACATATCAGTAATTATTGCATCGGCTAATTATATACATGGTGTTAAAGAATGCTGTTAAGAAATTTAAGGAAATATACTTTTATTGAAAATATGAAAAAAGTTTATATATGTAAACATGGGTCTGCAAAATTCCTTGTTCTCAAAATGCAGGGTACTTATAAAAAAGTTAATTTTTTTAAATATCCTAAATATTCTTTACCCAATTTTGTTTTAATTTGACAATGTTATTTATGGCATTAAGGGGGAAATTTATCAATACCGTAATTACTTTTCCACCACTAGTCCAGTACGGCAACTGAGGAAATGTTACTAAAAAGAAACGGTACGCCACTGACTGTGTAAAATTTTGTTTCTTTTTTAGATTAATCAAATAAAAATGCAGCTTTTAGGTCTTTTTTTTTTCGTATCTTGTTTAGTAAAAAAATAAGAGCCATATTTTTAGACCGTAAAAGAAGCAGGAACTTCTACTTTTAAAAATTAAATTTTATATTTTTGTAGCAATTATGTAACAACAACATTAAATACTTATTTAAATAAGGTTTATATCCAGTCTAACCATTTTTAACAAAACAGGTGTTTTTTCAGTTTTTTTTTGTTAAGTTTAACACCCTGTATCTTAAGAACAAAAAATGCTGACGCATGTTTATATGAGCTTTTCTTTATATTTTTTAATGTAGAATCTGCCCTTTAATTTTCTTAACAAAATTATGTAATACCCTGTACTGCATTATTGTATGTATAATTTTGTATAATATTAAATGAAATTAATTTTTAAATTTACAGGGTGTTTTTAAACTTTGGATGGCCATATTCCCGAAAGGAATGAAGTATTTTTTAAAGCTGTTTGAAAGATTTTTTTTATTGGTGATATATAAGTTCGGAATATACATTTGCTTACCGCTTCGCTACGTATAGTTTTTAAAATGTTTTCTTTTAATATTTTGTTTTCATATTTTTGGCCCTTAGCATCTTTATTCATCATGGTCTTATGTAACTGTTTGATGACAATCATGGTAAAAGGCAGAAACTTATTAAATATCGTTATATAACCAAAATAAATCAAAGTTTTAATTATTTACCCACAGAATTTTTCTAAATGTGTGATGCGTTTTTTTCCATTACAGAAAAAATGTGTATTATACACGGGAAAAATTTTAGATTTTAGATCTCGGCTTATTGTTTGACAACACAACCACGCACAACCTCGAGCTAAAATCTAAAGCTTTTTTCCCTTGTATAATAAATACCTAAAACTGTGTTTTCGGTATTCTATTTGATTCATTATAAAAAAATATATATATTAACAATTAAATATCAATTAAAATAACGATACCAGAAAACGTAAAAATTAAATTAAAAAGGTGATACATGTCATTAAAAGCCGTTTTTGTAATGTGAGGTTATTTCATTACAAATTCAAAAATGATTATTATTCAAGGACACTCTTTCCGCGGTCTTCGAGTAGTGCGGTTCACGTTTACGTAGAGGTCTACATAGACTTCCCGGGTAGGCGATTAAGGGCGTCGTACGAGCGTAGCTGTACCCTTGGGGATCGAGAAAAGATTCACGCTAAATTGGGGCTTCTTTCTTCTGGGGCTAAGCGCTGTGAGTGAAGATTCCTAAAGCCTGAAGTTTTTACGTTTTGGTGTTGAACACATGGTGTCCTCGTATGGTCGAGGAGGTGCGCACGCCTTGCGGAAATACGTCAGAAGTGACGGTTATGCGCGATACCAGTAGCAGCCGCTGGCTTGACAGTCACAATTTATGCATGTTCAGAAGTTCATCGCTGTTGTTGATGTTTACAAGTGTTTCTTATTCATATGCTATGAAAGTCTGGGAGTTTCGAGCTCGATTATCCAGATTTTCCAAGGACAAAGCCGGGAAAGCTTATAAGCAATAGCTTATATGACCGGAACAGGAGAACTGGCGAATTGACTTAGTATCAGAGCCATAAAACAAAGAGATAGATAGATAGATATTGTTCAAGGAGAAAGAAAAACTTAGTTTTACGTGTTTCCTTTCATAATAGGCCTGTGCGTAGAGAAATCACAAACTAGTCAGTGCCAATCGGCTATTATTATTTAGTCAGGTGACTGGTTGTCAACTGGCCACCAGACGTATTTGTGAAATCTGATTAGAGATGACTAGTTTGTGATTTTCCTAAGAACAGACCTATTATTTTTTTATAGAATTTTATTCTGAAGACAAATTTTTAAATTGGCATCCATAATACATACATACATTGGTGACGCCAGGTTTTTGGTTTTGGGGTGACCAAAGAGCCGATAACAATTTTTAATGGGGGCCCAATGGATTTGTAAGAAAATCAAAGTTAACGATACCAGAAAACGTAAAAATTAAAGTAAAAAGGTGATACATGTCATTAAAAGCCGTTTTTGTCATGTGAGGTTATTTCATTACAAATTCAAAAATGATTATTATTTTGAATGGATAAAACACGCACTATAAACAACAGAATAATTTTTTTGTAACTTTAGGCCTAATATTCATGTAAATTTAAGTGGGCATTATTTATGGCACGCATTTGCCCAGTTTCTAAAAGATGTATGGGAATAAAAAAATGAACAAAATGATCTTTTAGTTGAAGCCTCTAATATATTCATAGATTTCAGTAAATTTAAAAAGATGTTCCGCTTCTTTTGGAATCCTTGGTAAGTTCAGTAAAAGCACGGTAAATATATTTTTACATATTTGCGTTTAAAAAGACCTTTTTGTTTTCTTAAGTAATATTGTATTTTTATAACTTATTTATTTACTCATTTATTAAGCACTCTACGGAGATATAATAAACTCTAAATGGTAGAAGTAATAGATATTAGCTTAAATATGTTAGTTAGGCCGTTAGGCTTTTTTTAAATAAGATGTAAGACCTATAAGAAGAAAAGCTAAATAATGTGAAGATATTGTGTGTTAATTCATAAAAGAACTATTTTGGTAAACCAATACCCTGGACTAAAAGATTATTAATTAGACCATAGAAAATATAGTGTGTACCATTAAAAAAAATAGGCCCATAGATATAAATACATATTTTCCTAATTATTAATACGTATATAAACCTTAAAAAATGCTAAAACGGGAGTTACAATTATTTATTAAAATAGACACAATTGATGAAGAAGCAAGTAACTAAATGTTTAACTAAAAGGACTACTTTCCGCACAATTGAGATTTCTAACAAGCCCGAGTCCGACCAAGTATTAGTGCCGGCACAGACATGGAAAAAAACACTTCACTTGAACTGACTAGAACATCTCCCCATCTGTTTTAAAATAGAACTAGTAGATAAATACAGACACTGACCGTTTATTTTTCTGCTACTCACGAAATCTCGTCGAACATAATATATAACCACAACGAAGCCTTCGATGAAAAGATATTAGTCCGGTCAAATATGGGTAAAATAAATTATCGGCCATTTATTTTTTACTTTGTAATGTGTTTTTCGATTTTTTAAGACAGCAAGCAGTTTATACGTAAAAATCTTTGTAGTTACATTAATTTCTATTTATTTCTAAACATATTCCCATAAAAACCGTTAAATTTAATTTTTCTATGTGACTAAACCTAATACGTCTAAATTAAATCTACGGCGCTTTTAAAAAAGGTAAACAAATGAACTATTAATGGATTTAACAATACAAGTTTGAGTATTGCGATCCCTATAAATTTATATTAAAAACAATCTACAACTTTTGTATCTGTCTCAAAAAGTCTTTTTTTATTTTAAATTTAAACTTGCACAAAAAGATAAAAATAAAAAAAAAAGAATGCTATTTTATACCTTTGTTTTTTAAAGTGTGGACTCTTCTGTATACGGTACACCAGATCATTAAGCCGTGTCACCTCTTTATATGGTCCCTCCCATGACTTCTGTAGTTGTTCGGTGAACGCCCCTTGGTTCTTCTTGGATTGTATAACCAAACTTTTTCACCGACGACAAATCCCTGATGGTTAGCTTTCAAGTCATAGCGGGATTTCATACGGTCACTTCCTTTTGTAACTTGGTACGCACTTTTTCATGTATCCCCTGTAGCTGTTTACTTAGTTGACTTACATAGTCTTCTGCTGGTTCTTCATTTGTGGAAGGTCGTCTTGTAAGCAAGTCAACTGGAAGGCATATTTCCGTTCCGAAAATGACAATGATACATTGTATTGCTTCATCTTGCCATGGCTTC
>JACEGR010011871.1:0-13378 GCA_014170235.1 Listronotus bonariensis | reverse complement strand
ATCCATTTTCATTTTATACAATTACACTCTTTTTGTTGATGGTACTTTGATGATGACTATTATGTTTGATTATTATTTTTTAAAAGTTAGGGCTAAATAAACAAATTAAAAAAAATGTAAAAATAAAAAACAAAATCTTTAATTTGTATAGAATATTAATAAGTTTTGATATTGATCTATTTGTCACACCCACAACTTTTAGGAATTCAAGTCAATGTTAAATCACCTATAAGTACAAATACATATTTAATTATTTATTCCAAGAACATTTAAAGTTTCAAACATTTCAAAGAAATAATAACTATATTTTATTCACCTTGTTTAATTTACTGAAATAAAATAAAAATATGTATTATATTTATTTATAACTGTCTATATTTAATATAGTCATAGTACAAAGGTGTCCAAAAGTCTAGAATATTACAAATATATCTTCTAACGACTTAATATATTTTACTGAACATTTACTTACTAAAATGATTTTTAAAAAGGGATTTAATAAACGTTCTTGTTTTTAAGTATACAGAAAGCCAAAAAATATAATTAACTTCGTTATTTTAAATGAAACACCCTGTATATTTTAGGGATAACAATTGCCAGTGATTGTGGCGTGATGTTGCTGTACGCCAGCTAAGTTTAGCCGGCCTATTTAGTTGTTTCGAGTTGAGGCACTGATCTCGATGGATTGCCAATGTTATTACTTGCGCAAAACAAAAGTTACTTTTCATGAGCGAAAAATGTGTTTGGATACCACTTATCCCAGAGTTTTGACGCGCAGGCGCCAAACAGGCTATCCGCATTATCGGAAAGAATTTACGACGCCTTGTCTGGAGTACGGTAGCTAATGAGCGTCACGGTCAGAACGCGGACGGAGGGCACGGAGTGTCGGTGTTGTATTCTCCCAGTGCGCATGTTTGTCCACCCTTGATTTGTTTACTGCGCGAGGTCTTAAAAATTCGAAAAATGCTTCTTGCCACTGCGGATCTAAATATCTGGGATATCTATAAGTTAAGGTCATTCGTTCTTTTTCATTTCATTTAAAACGTCAACCCTTTGTATACGGTGTTAGTAAAAAGTGCGGAACTCTTAAATATCCTTGAAACAACTAAAGGTACATTTACGAAATTTAGTATCTAAGATGTTTTTGGCCTATAGAGTTGAATAGTGATGTTGCACTGTTGCCAAATTTTCCAGTTTTGTGCTACACGCATGTTATTAATTTTTTTAAACGAAATGTCCAATTTATTTTTATTATTTTAAAGTGGGCAAGTCAAGTAAGTTTCTAGGTTTCCAAAATTCTCTCTTTATTAGTGCTTTAGTGCTTAGATATGACTTACTATACCTTTGGCAACAAGCGCCGAGTTTAAAATACCAATAATATGATGCGTAGCGTAAAACTGGGAAATCTGGCAGCAATGCCAATTTCACTGTTCCATTCTACTTGCCCAGAAGCCTACGAATACCGAATTTTGTAAACGCAGTTTAAGCGTTTTAGCGATATTTGAGTCCTTTGGTACTTTTTACTCAAAAATGTGGTGTTGTCATATCTTAGCAACTAGTGGTAGTTCGGTTTTTGGTCAGACACTATAGATAATTAAAATTAAGCTTGCAACATTGTTAAAAAGCCCTCATCGGCATAATCTCAAACTAGTAGAAGAGTTCATGACAATTAATAGTCGAGTTCCACATGTTGTTGAGGCAGTTAATATCGTGTTCTTTATAATCTATCGAATAAATGCAATAAAAAATACAAAAAGAATTAATCTACATTTTGTGCTAAGTGGGTGGTTGTCATCATAGATTCCGTAAAAAATTCTGGCATGAAGCAAAAAGTGCAAAGCCAGATTTGTTATGCCTGCAGTTTAGGTGTAAATATTCAAGAACTTAGGTATTTAGGTTTTTGGACAATGATGCCTAATATTTTGTCTGAAATTACATGCCTTGTTTTTAAAACTGCTTTTCTTCTTAGCCGAGACACAAACCCAAAATCGTATATTTCTGTAAATATGGTAAATATTTTCGGCACCTTTGATCTAGATACCCATTTTTATCAGCTGACTGACCGAATTGCAACACTGCAGCTCCCTAATTTTAATTCCCTATAAAATAACGTTAAGAAAGTAGCTAGTCCTTACTTACCTTTAAATCTCTATGTATAATCGGCGTTTTGCAATGATGCAACCTAGAAACTGCTTCGCATATATCACAGAAAATCGTTAAAACTTCCGTCTCACTAAAATTTGGTTTTCCCCTAGCTTTCATAAGGCCAAACACGTTCTCGGCACAGTAAGGCATCAACAGTAGCACTTCATACACTCCCCGCCCGTCGCAACCAGGCTTGAGTCTACGTAGCCTATGATGTTTTTGTGACCATTAAGACTACTCTGTAGACGAAAAAATAGATTATTAGTCAAAGGAATACCGGCTTTACATGAAGCTCACTTCCGCCGTAGTGAGCAGGGAATTTGGGACGTGGGCAGCGCGAGTTTGCGGCAATAAGCAGGTAAGTAAGCAAAGCAATGGCTGCATGACAAGGACAAAAAAAAGGCTTTAGGGAATTTTGAACGTTTGGCAACCTTGTGGAGAATAACTTTAGAACAAATAAAGTTATGAAGATACTGTGTTCGCAGAAAGTCTTAAAGCCGATTCCCACCTAGGGGTGTTCACCCGTGACGCATGAGTCGTCGCCCATCAGCTGATTGTCGGGGTTTTTCAAGGACACGGGTAAAATCATTTTCATGCACATTTGAATCAGAATCACCACTTTTGGTAGTACCAACCATAAATTTATGTAGGGGATTTTGTCAAAAAGTCGTCACCCATAGGGGAAAATTAGACCCAGTCCTAATTTGGCAGGTAAAAACGCAGAGTTTTAACCCCTTACCCATGACTCGCAGGTGTGAATCGTCAAAAGTCGAAGACTTTTTACCCGGGGTGAAAACCCCTAGGTGGGAGTCGGCCATTAGTTTTTTTAAAGGTTTTTTAAAATTATATTCTCGTCATTTGGTTGTGACTTTTAGTTAACACAAAAACAAAATGGCCGATTTTTCGATATAGGACAACTTTGTTATTTTAAATAAAGCACCATATATAATTTTCTATAATTTTAAAATTTAAACTTCCCCTTTAAAAAAATATCATAAGCTATGGTTATTTCAAAGAATAATTGATTTATAGATCTCACAAAAATTGACTGCATGGCAAATTTAGAGTATTACCAAAGACAATTGTAGTTTCACCACAGCCGCTGGCTTGGCTGAATTTATGAAACGGCAAATTTTAAGTACTGTTTACGTGTGTAATCGATGGATACCCGCTTCATAAATTCCACAAAGCGAGCGTCCCAGCTGATGACCAAAAAGTTAGCATTGTTCTGGGTGTCTATAGTGATACTACAATTGTATTTGGTATTACTTGACAATGAAAATTTGTTACATACAATGTTACAGGTTACAGCTCTAGGATATTACCAATATTAACAAAAGTATTTTAAAAAATAATCTAGCTTTACTAAAAGTATTATTTTGTGAATAATGTATAGCTTTAATAGAGACATTTTGCACCTCTTAAAATAACAGACGTTTTTTGGCCTCCTTATGGTTATCGTTATTAAACATAACGATTACGGCAGCAGTTTAAGACAGAGATTTTGCAGCCTCTTTTAAGAAGTTTATCTTGCGTCTGCGCTTTCGACACATAACCTTATTTTTGCCTATGGTTCACCGATTTTAAAGTTAACGACAAATCAGTATTTACTTTTATTCTTCATAAGATATAAATTGATATTCAAATATATGCAAACACTTCTGTTGATTTCGTTTTTTAAAGTAGATGCAAACAATACAGTATAAGCAAAACACAAAAAGTAAGGTTAAGTTTGGTAGTAGAATAAAAAGCAAGTGTGCCAGATGGTAACATCTTAATTAATTACTGATTTAGAATATCCGTAAAAGTGCAAGTCCGTTTGAATTTCTTAACACTATTTGATTTTTATTACTGCTATAGATTTTTCGCTAATTAGAGCCTTTGTATAAATGATATTTTAATTAATACGGCAATAAAATTTTAACCTTTTAAATAATTGATATTAAAATTTCTACAATTCGGCAACCACGCAGTTTAACAATAACGATAACGATAACGATAAGCTCTTCGGTATTCATCCGTAATTAAAGGAATCCGGTATGGTTAATAACGATAACGGATCATGTTTGCTTTACTGCGCAGTCTCAGAATAACGTTAACCACAACGAAATTGCAAAATAAGGGGTGCAAAATGTCTCTAATGTTGTATTTTTTTTCTTTAACCTTGTATGTAGCAAATTTTCATTGTCAAATAAAACTCTTACATGTCATGCAGTCAATTTTTAGGATTTAATAAATCCAATATGTTCCAAAGTTTTTCCGGGTCAAAATATAGTCGGACCCCTTGTATATTGCGAATGTCTGTCAATAAATTTTAAGCTTTTGCAATTTTTTTAAATCTTAGCTTTTTAAATTAATTTTGCATTGGTAATATGCAAAAACGTTCTACTCTATAGGCGATTATTAAAAGCAAGTTCACATAATTTTGATTTATGTAATTTTTTCTTCTTAATGTATGCTTGACACTCTTTTATGCCTATAAGTAATGGTGAAAAGCATACACTTATCTAAAATTTATTATATTGACAAGGGAATTTATAAATGGCATTCCTTGTATTTTCTTTCATACTGAATGGTTTGAAGTATGTTATCTAATAGTTATTGGTGTTTTAAATAGATTATAAATGATAAATTTAATGCATATTTCTTTAAATTTCTCTGAAATATGCAGTGTATCAAAACAAATGCAAAAAACTTAAGAATGTTAATACTTCTTAAAAATAAAGGGTAATTTACAATATTACTGCTTTCTTGGGCTTCCAAGGTATTTATTTTTAACTGATATATACACTAGTGGAAAAAATTAAAGAATACAAAAAAAATCAAAATTTTCGAGAAGCCCTTTTTTACTGATTGTTCAAATTAATGAAAACAATAAAAAATATTTTTTCAAAAAACCGTAGCCGTTTTTGTGGGGTATTTATTTAAGATTTCAAAACCCTCCTTAATTTTCTTGTGCGATCAGCGGTTGCCGATATATTATTGGTTAGACACAAAAAGAACTTTTTTATTCAAAGTATGATACCTATCTCAGCGAGAAGTGGTTGAATTGAACTTTTAAAACAGCAATTTAAAGCTGAATGGAACAAGTTATCCGATCCATATAGTGGTTAATTTTGAAAAAAAATCCAAATTCGTAAACCAAAAAATAAACCGAAAAATGTCGAAAAAAATAATGTTTTCGGTAATTATTAAAACTGCGCGGTACACGTTTGATATTTTTTTAACGTAAGATCTTAAAACTAGAAAGTTCAAGCTTTAAAATATATTTTTTTAAATTTTAGTACGACCATTTTTAAGAGAAATATAACCACTTGAAAAACCTCAAAAAAATCTGGGTTTTTTATATCTTTTAATTTTTTCCACTAGTGTATTACATTTGATGACTTAGTATTTAATGACTTTTATTTCGAAAAGTTGGGAAGAGTCATTATTGCATCTACTAGGCACAAAACACCTCGTTATTGTCCAATACTTAAACGTCTTTAATCAAGATCGTTTAACTAGGTAAGGTTGCCTCATTACGTCACATATGTACCGCACTGCTGGTTCCTTATTGGCGCCAACATAGCAAACAAGGATGTCTAGACGGATAATGCTATGAGGGCGAAAGAGCGCGATATAAAAATCAGCTAGAATAATCATTGTTAAATAATTTATTAATAGGAAATAAAGAAGTTACGGTAACAACTGGAATTAACAGTATTTAAAAGTATTTTTTAATATTGACAAAAACACAAACTACACTGTTAAAAACTTCATTAAATAATGAGCAAAATACATATGTGACGTATGACCGCCATGTTGCAAGGCTTACGAGGCAACCTTACCTCAAGATCGTTTAACTAAGTAAGGTTGCCTAGTAAGCCTTGCAACATGGCGGACCATACGTCACATATGTATTTTGCTCATTATTTAATGAAGTTTTTAACAGTGTAGTTTGTGTTTTTTGTCAATATTAAAGGAAATACTCTTAAATACTGTTAATTCTAGTTGTTACCGTAATTTCTTTATTTCCTATTAATAAATTATTTAACAATGATTATTCTAGCTGATTTTTAAATATTGTATATCGCGCTCTTTCGCCCTCATAGTATTATCCGTCTAGACATCCTTGTTGGCGCCAAGGAACCAGCAGTGCGGTACATATGTGACGTAATGAGGCAACCTTACCTAGTTAAACGATCTTGACCTTACCTAGTCAAACGATCTTGGTATTTAATGTCATTAAACAACAAAATCGCAGAAAACTAAATGATTTTTATTTATTTATTAAGACATTTATTGACACAATACAATACATATATACTATGCCAATGGGCTATTGACCTAGGTCCTGCTGCCCAGTATTTTTATATAAATAATATTAATTTTTAATCGTTGTTATGGTACAGGTATAGAATTTTGAAAAAATTGAAAGACAAAAAAAAAAAATGTTCGTATAAGGGGGTTATTGATTGTTCATTTCTTGTAACTGTTCAAAAATTGTTCTTGTTGGAAATCTATATGGTGGATTCTGTTGCTGGTGTATAGTTCTTTGGGTACACAATGGTTGAAGGCGGTCAATGTTGTGCTCTTTCGAGGCAAATTTCTGGGATAATTGTATTAGCCTGTTCGAGATTGGTTGGATTTGAGTGATATTGTACAGGAGCTGGTTCGATGGATTGTGTAGGGGATTCCTTGGATGTCGTGTTTTTGTTATAATGCGTATTGAAGTGGTTTCAGCAACTTCAAGGTTTTTTAATGCTGTTTTTCTTAGGTTGAGGAACATAGTATGACCATATTCAAGGAGGGGTCTGCATATGGATTTGTAAATTCGGGTAGCGGTTGTTCTGCTTATGCCTTGGTCTTTAAATGTTAAATTTCTAAAATGTTTTGCTCTGGCTATAGTCCTCTTTTTGATGTTAGATGTATGCTGATTAAAGTTCATTTTATTATCAATTGTTATTCCTAGATATTTCGCTGACACTTTGGGCTGTATTTCCAGATTGGCTATCTTGATTGTAGGGGAATTATCTTTAATATTATGGTGGAAGATTATAAACTGCGATTTTGTAGGGTTTGGATGTAGCCTCCATTGATGAAACCATGTTAGTGTTGTGTTCATTAACTCTTGCAAATTTTCTATAGTCTGTTTTAAGGAATTAGCATGTGCTATCAGTGCAGTATCATCAGCAAATTGTAATATATACTGATGTGGATTGATTCCTTGGTTTGTGTCGTATATATCATGGCAATATATATTGTATAGTAATGGTGATAATGGTGATCCTTGGGGGAGTCCTTGTTCTGGTGTAAAGCTGTTTGAGTAAGAATTATTAATTCTGATTTGTATTTGTCTCTCTTCCAAGAAGTATTTTATTAGAAGGATCAATTTACGAGGACATTTTAGTAAATGCAGCTTATAGAGCAGACCTTTGTGCCAAACACTATCAAAAGCTTTGTTGATGTCTAAAAATATTGCTGCTGTGTGTTGTTTGAGTAGACGAGCGGTTTGAACATTGGAAGTCAGTATAGTTGTAGGATGTTGCGTAGAGCATTGTTCTGTGAATCCAAATTGGTATATTGGAATTTTTGGATCAAGAGCTTTTTCTGTATTAATTTTTATAAAGATTTCGAGGTTTTTGCCTAGTACACATAGAAGAGTTATTGGACGGTAGCTTATAGGCATTGTGTGGTCTGTATTAGGTTTTGGCAGTGTAATCATGATACCTGATTTCCATTCCTTAGGAAAGTAGTGGTTGTTCAAACAATATTCGTACATTTTAGCAATATGTCTATGTATTTGGGGGTTTAAATGTCGGATGAGGTTTTTAGTGACATTATCATGTCCTGGAGAAGTGCTTTTTCCACGGCTAACAATGTTCATGTAGTCTTCCTCCGTAATCTCATAGGTAGTGTTGTCAATATTATCATTTGGCTGATTAAAATATTCGTTATACCAATTATTTATTGAGTAGTAGTTGGCTTCATCATATTCGGGGTAGTTTTTTTCTTTAAATGCTTCGCTAAAATGTTGTGCCATGACTTCAACCTTTTCTTTGTCTTCTGAGTAATCTTTTCCGTTCTGGGTAAGTGTTGGGATGTTTGCAGTGGTCTTGTATTTAGTTAGTTTTTTTATTTCTTGCCAGTAGTTTCTTCCTTGTTGTTGCTCGATATTTTTGCAAGCATCTAGCCATTTTTGTTTTCTGTACATTTGAATAAGATTTTGAATATTTTTGTTATGGTCGTTAATTTTTCTTTTATGTTCAGGTGTAGGATTAATTCTATATTCTCTATACATACGTCTCTTAGTTTTTATAAGCCTTATGATAAATGGTGGAAGAGTATGAGAGTAGTATCGAATTTTTTGGGTTGGTGAGTTTTGCAGTATGGTTTCGGTTAGTTTTTGATTAAATTTTGTTATTTGTACCGGGCAGTGTCTTTTCTGTTCAGGTTCTTCTATAAATCTCAGCATGACATTATTTACCGCTTCTATGTTACATTTTTGAAAATTCACTCTTGTTTGGTCTGTAGATGGAGTCACGTTGGTACTAAATGTTATTTCCAATGACAGGTGGTCGGAGCCAATATCTGGATGAACATCAATATTTACAATATTATGGTGGAGGTTTTCAGTATACAGTAATCCATCTGGTGTCGAGTCTGGGTTGTTTGCCATTTAAAAAGTAGGTGGAATTGCAGCTTGCAAAAAGGTTGTAGTATTTAAAAAATTGTTTAGCTGCCGTTTTTTCGCCGGGTTGAAATTAAAATCTCCTATAATCATTGCATATTTGTATTGTGTTGCCATAGCAAATATTGTTTCTTCAATACCAGAAGTTGGGTGGACATATATTAGGAATATGTGTATTTTATCGTCTTGGAATGACATAGTAAAGTGTGTCGCCTCATTTAATGGATTATTTATAGTTGGTCGGTTGGCTTTACCCATTCGAAGAAAGGGTTCGACCTGCACTAGGCTTCCGCCTCTCACATTGTTGTTAATAATATTACCATCAAACTTAATAATATCCCAATTTTTGTATTTCACATTAGTAGAGTCCTTTGTTTTTGTTTCCACAAAAACAGCACAGTTAATTTTGTTGTTTTCCAGATAATTATCAATAGTAAGTTTTTTATTGGCATAGCTATTTACGTTGGTATGAACTAAATGAAATTTTCAAAAAACAAAATATAACACAAACTGGTTAATCGATGCGGCCATATTGGAAAATATAGCGGTTACATGTTGCCAATGATAAATTTGTGACTAGTTAAAATAAAGTTACTAAGCATTATCACATGCATGATCTTTTTATTTAAAAGGGGTGATACCTGTAAATGTTTAATTTTGTATCGATTTTCATTTTTTTTTAATGAAAGACTGATTATACAGGGTGTCGAGTAACTCAACCAACACGACAAACTTCAAGGGGTGATTCTAAAATAAAATTAGGAAAAAACTTCATCATAGAAACATATGTCCTAAACGTCTTACTTTTTAAAGTTCGGGGTGTTAAAAATTTTAAAAAATATTGTTTTTTAAAATAACTTTTACACCAATTCAGATATAAAAAAATAGGATACGCTTCCTGTGCATTAAAACACATTGTTTGGCATATCGGCGATTTTAACTACCGATGGGGGCGCTGCTAAACGTAAACCAATTCGAAAGAAGCAGGTAATATGCAGGTAGCTAGCTTTGATCCTGGTACGGATTTCGGGTTTCAATAGATTTATACGTATTAAGTGTGTTAAAACTCGTTTTGTGAGTTTGAGTAGTGCCCTTGATGGTTTTCACAAACCTTTTTGTTAGTGGTGATTAGTAAAGAAAGCACCATGTAAAACTTCTTTCGGAATGAGTGAAGTACTGTTTTTGACGCTAAGCTCAGTTTTTTTTTATACCTCAATTGCACTCCCGATAGTAGGTGCACAGTGGAAGGAGAAGAAATCTTGAATTCCAACGATATTATTTTGATTATAACACGTCATTTTATTTTAGATGTTAATATGGCTCTTCTGATGCCATAATAAACGTTTTAATTATAGGTGAAAAGAAATACTTTTTGATAAAAATGATAGCAAAACAGCTATTCACGCACAACGCTTAAAAACGCGTGTTAAACAAAACGAAGTAAATAAATAATATTATATTTATATCCATTTTAATGGTTAAACACATTATACAACAAATACAAAAGGTAGGATCTTGCGCATGACGTTTATCACGTGACCACCGTCTCTGACGTAGTAATGAGACTAAATATGTAAACAAATTTGAAACCATACGTTTGTTTTCGTGTTTTTAATAGTTTGTTTACCCTTTTACTTTGCTCTTTGGCAGTATTGTGACTTTAAAACCAATTATGTATAAGAAAATTTGTTTTTAAGTGCTTTAAACAGTGGTTTATTAAGTAAGTTCCGTTTATGCGCATATTAACATTTTAAGCTAGTTAACATCAAATATTATGTTCTCAGAGTAACAGTAATATTATTCTAAAAGATATTTCTCTATATTTCTCCTCATATTTAAAAAATTCCAATATTCACAAACATTGCAAGCTTTCTTAGGACCTAAATTTAAATATTGCGCCGAAAATTGTCACATTGCTACGTCATGCGCAAAGCGAACCAATTTGGAATCGCTGTTGATCCTACCTTCTTGTAATCTTTGTATCATGGGTTAAACATGACCAATCACCTGTTTTTTTAGGTTGCGCCGTTGACCACCAGAGGTTTATTGATCTTTGAAATCGCCAATAAGAAAAAAATAACTTTTACCAGTGTCATCCATAAGGGGTTTAAGGTTAATATTTTTAGAAGAAAAATGGTACGCCAATATTTTTTTTTATAAAAATATATTTTCCGATTTTCATTTAGTTTGGCACAAATTTAATCTTTTGACTTTTTTATTCGTTGTACGGTTTTCCCGTAAAAAAATAAAAACCATTTCTCGGCATAGTCGATTTTTTTACTGTAGAATTTGATAAAAGCAATAGGAAATTACCTCGGAAATAATTATGCCGAGAAAGGCTTTTTATTTATTTACGCAAAAACCGTCCATCAAATAAAAATAAATCAATTTTGTTCCAAACTAAATGCAAATTTAAAAAAATATATTTATCTTAAAGCTCTTATGGATGACACTGATAAAAATTAACTTTTTAGGAGACAACCCCCCAAATTTTAAAAATATCTGAATTGATACAAAAATTATTATTAAAAAACAAATATATTTATTTATTTTTTTATTTTTTTTTAGCACCCTGTCTCTGTAGTTTAAAAACTAAGACATTTAGGACGTAATAATATGTTCATAGAAAGTTTTTTCCCTATTTTTCATTGTAGAATCACCCCTTAAAGTTTGTCGGTTGAGTTACTGGACACCCTGTATATTTTCCAAAATTGATATGTAGTTGGGTCAAATATTAAAATAGAATATTCGTATTTTCATTTCAATGATTTAAAATGACGGCTGAACACTAAATTCTTCGAGGAAGGGCGGAGCAAGACTCTAGCATCGGTTCTACTGATGTGAAAATCAAAAACATTTTTTTTGTATTTATTCATGTCATAATTTCTCGGTGAACCAAAAAAGTTTTCAAAAATCCGCGGAATACGATGCTTGAAAAAATAAAATGAATTTTTGGCTTAATTTTTTTATCGTTTTTGCTTTTAAAAAATATTTTCAAATTTTTTGGAATCTCGTAGCTTCACATAGAAAGTACTGTTGTTAAAAATGTTCTTAAAGGACTATACCAGGGGCGGCCAACTTGTTTAGGCCCAAGATCGACTTTTCAGTGACGACGCCCAGTGCAATCTACCAATGACATATTTCTGCAAATAAGTCCCCACCCTGATTTTGTACTTTTTGAACAGTGTCCGAACTCCCATTGTGTTCTTTCTTCCTTTTATAATACTTTTGAAGACCAAAAAAAAAGAAAAAGGTTTGTAACTACTGCCCGCCCTTTCTGACCTTTCTCCGACTTTCCGCCTTTCATTTTCACACTTTTTCCGCCCCTACAGTGTTGCGCCTTGCACCACCCGGTAGGCTCGGCCCTGGTTCTACGTATTATTTATATTTTTGACTTTGCTACGATCGACTGGACTAATAGTCGCGATCGACCGGTTGGCCACCCCTGGACTATACTAACATATTATATATAAAAAAATAATAATAATAAATCTACATTTTACATCTATCTTGCCCCTTAATAAAGTTATATATGAAGTAGTTAATTCAGTTATTTTAAGGGAGTTAGGCTTATGCTCTATCCCTATAGGATTAAGAAGTAAGTACCTACTACTATTACTACTACTAGAGGAATAAACTTACAGTGATTTGTATTTCTCGTTTCGCAACATTAAGATCTTGCTCATTGTTGACATACATGCGCTTAAGGGCATATCTGGTTCCATTATTGCCCCTTACAAGATATACAATTGCAAACCCTCCTATAAAATAAAAATAATAATAATACTAAATATAACTATACTATAATAACAACTCAATAATATACAGGGTGTTTCAGTCACAGTAATTCACTTTAAATCAAAGTTAAAGAAGAATGATGATGGTTACCCTTTTTCTTTTAATATTTTGGACTATTCTTTTAAAAACCTTTTTCATTATCATTGGTATTTTTACAAATATTGATTTATTTACTCATTAACGGGCATTGCCCAATTACAATTTTAAATAACAAGCATCTACATATATATCTAGTACTAAGCTTTTTAATTAACAAATATTCAGGACTAAAATTTTATATTTTAGTTAACCACCAAAATACTTAAAAAGCAGTAAAAAATAACAAGCTACTAATGATTAAGAAACAAGAAACATCCAAAATTAAATTTAAAATATACACATTAAAAAAATCTAACCTTAAAAATAAAACAACATGAAGCCTTAATCTATAAAATATTGGACTTCATAACCCTTCGAAGCATATTTAGGGATAGATTAAATAAATCGTCCCCAAATTTATTGGCATGCTTCATCAATCTATTTATTGGGGAAAATTGCCTATACAACCTTTGGTGAAAATTTGTTTAAAAAGTAACAGAATGCCTTAATGTCCTTGAAGGAACATAGAAATTTATAGAAAAGAGCAGTTCACTACATTGCACATTCCCATGAATTAGTTTAAAAAAAAACAATACATCAGCATTTTCACGTCTAACTTTCAAACTTTCGATGTTATTGTATTTGATATTAGACTTCATAATTTATTGATTTTTTAATTGTTTT
>JACEGR010011870.1:0-13378 GCA_014170235.1 Listronotus bonariensis | reverse complement strand
TACAGGGTCATCCAACAAGGACTGAACAGGGGCTTAATTTTGACTTTCCCTGTATTTTTCAAAAAATCCAAGATAGCACTTTGGCGTAACTTTTTATGCTCTTTTGAAAATAGTACTTTGAAAAAAAATGGACTCCGAAACAAAGAGTTACGGCATGCAACTTTGTTTTTTTAAATGGAATGCCCCACTTTTTATTTCATATTTGAAAAGAGGCTATCTTTTTACGTAAAAGCTGCTATATATTTTATTTATTTATCTTATTTAAATATGCTATTTTTCTAAAAAGAAATGATCAAATTTGGTTTCGCGCCAAAATAATACTAAATTATCACCTGTGTAGGTACCCTACACCTGTATAACCTGTGTGGGTATTTGTCACTGTCTAGCTATATTTATTATTTGTTTGTAAATAAAATTACTCAAAATGAAATACTCATTAGAGGACCGTCTACAAATTATTACCCTATTTTACAAATGCCAAGAGAACGCCAGAGAGACTAAACGTAGATATTTTGCTGCCGTCCAAAGAAACATATCAATAAACACAATTTTAAGAATAAAAAATTATTTGAAGAGACAAAATCGTTACAGGACAAGAAAAAACTATGCCAAGACGAAGATTACGGGAAAATTCTATTATAAATTATTTTACTAATAGCCCTAATAATTCGATTTCCGACGCAGTTCGAGATGTTCAGTATGGTTTTACAAGAAGAAATGTTAGCTACGGAACAGTCCATAGAACATTAATAAAAAATTAGATGTTCCCATTTCGCATCCTTCCCGTTCAAAAATATCACCGCAGCAAAAAGAATCTCGATTTAGATTTGTTGCAGAAATTCTAATTAGAGAGCAAGATCATGACCCAGACCTTTTTAAAAAAATTTTATGGACGGATGAAGCTTGTTTTACAACTTCTGGCATGTTTAACCGCCATAATAAACATCACTGGGCAACTCAAAATCCTAGAAAATTTTTGGAAATAAAAAAGCAAGGTAGAACTTCCATTAATGTTTGGTGCGGAATGTTAAATACCAAAATTTTGGGTCCAATATTTTATCACGGAACGTTAACTGGTCAAAGGTACCATAATTTTTTGGAAAACGAAATCGAAAATCTTTTAGAAGAACTGCCTCTGGAAACCTACCGTTCAATCATTTGGCAACAGGACGGAGCACCTCCCCACACTACCCAGGCTGTTGTTAATTTTTTAAATGAGCGGTATACTGATTGGATTGGACGAAATGGAACAGTTGCTTGGCCACCAAATAGTCCAGAGCTTTCACTTTTGGACTCATTTCTTTGGGGTCACCTTAAAAATGTAGCCTACCACCAAAGAAACGAAAATATTGAAGAAATAAGAGACAAAATTGTAAACGAAGTTCGTAGATTAAATGATGAAAACCATATTTTAGCGGCCAGTTTAGAACGACTTCAGAGAGCGTATCAATGTTGTTTTGAAAATAATGGGGGACACATTCAACATTTAAGTTATTAGTGACCAGTATGAAGCCCAATTATTGACATTTATTTTATTAAACTTCTTTTTTGTTAAATAGCCAATTTGTTGTCGGTTTAAAATTATATATAAATCGAGATTCTTGAGACTTCTGTTTTGTTGTATTTTTTGTATAATTTAGTGTAAATAATCATTTTTAAAAGTTTTAATAAATATTTCCCCTTTAATAAATACTTTAATTTAATTACTTGACTTTTCTTTCTGAAACATAACTGGTATGACACTAACAGATATTCAGCAGGTGTAGGTTTTACCTAGTAGGTAGGTAATTTTTACCTTATATCGGCGGGAAAAAATTTGGAAATACGATAATTTCTTCTGAAAAATAAACATATTTAAATAAGATAAATAAATAAAATATATAGCAGCTTTTACGTAAAAAGATAGCCTCTTTTCAAATATGAAATAAAAAGTGGGGCATTCCATTTAAAAAAACAAAGTTGCATGCCGTAACTCTTTTGTTTCGGAGTCCATTTTTTTCGAAGTACTATTTTCAAAAGAGCATAAAAAGTTACGCCAAACTGCTATCTTGGATTTTTTAAAAATACAGGGAAAGTTAAAATTAAGCCCCTGTTCAGTCCTTGTTGGATGACCCTGTACATACTGGAATTCATCGGTCTCCTAGCGTTAGCGCGATTCGGATTATAGTAGCGGAGCCCACGATGCGAAGTGGGGATTTACTTGAGTGTCATAGACACCTATTGGGTTGCAAAGCTTAAATGATACGAAGAAAAAATGTAATATAATGTATACCTTTTCATCGGTGGGGCAAGTGGCTATAGACTTTAAAATATGTCAAAAAATATTACTATTATTTTGGCTTGTGGAAATCGTTTGGGTTGTATCGGAGTATATATTTTTCGTTATCCCTAAATCATTTTCTTCAAAATAAAAAAATAGTCACGCTCAAAAATGTTGACCTGACGTTTTTCCTTGTAGCCCTCTGTTTCCTTTACGTCACTCTCAAATTCTCAGATTAGTGGAATATACAATATTTGGCATGTAATTAACTTACCCTATCTTAATCTGACGCGCTCGACAATTTCTGATGGTATTATTTTTGTTTTTTATTATCGGCCCTGTATACAGGGCTCATACTTGGTGAAGGTACTTTTAACCGGGTACAAAGTATCCTCCGGATTATGAATCTGCCGCGCTGTAGTAAATCCCGAAATCCCCTCTTGGGCTCCCCTACCATTATATGTAAATTACAAAAATGCCTGCAAAATTAATTGCTTGCTTGAAAAATCGTCTCTTAAACTTCACTACCTGATAAATTTTTGGAATACCTACATATGACAAAATAGTTATTTGATTACTTGCTATCCAAGCTACAAAAAAATAATAACCAATCTTAAAGGAACAATAGGTACTAAACAAAGGCTATTATAGCCCTTTTAAGACCTCCACATTTTTATGCAAAGAACCACTGGGCTTTTTTACAATGTCATTCTCTTATAAACATCTAGCCTCTTAGTAAATCGCTTTCAATATAAACATACTCTTAGTTTTTGAATTATGAGCAGTTAAAGATTATTTTTTTAAATAATAACTTTCATATCAATTCTGATATTTTTAAAAAATTTGGGCGACACGTCCTACGCATTAGAAAACATTTTTTGGATTACAAGAAAAAAAATTACCTGTATCGTCCATAAGGGGTTAAGGGTAAATGTTTTTAAAAAATGGAACGCCGCTGCTTTTTTATAAAAATATTTTTTTAATTTCTAAATTTGTTTGAAATTAATTTAATATGCTGACTTTTTGGCTTTTTAAAGAATAAATAATACGATGTTTTTTATTGCAGAATTTGATAAAAATGATACAAAAGGAAAGTCGAGAGATGAACGTTGCTTCAAACTAAATGGGGAATTTAAAAAATACTTTTATTTTAAATATTTTCCATAAACCCCTTATTAACAACACTGGTATTGTTTTTCCTTTTATGCCAAGAAATGTCTTCTGATGCAAAATGGGCGCCTCACAAATTTTTAAAAATATCTGCCCCTCGTACTCTGTAACTCGATAGAAAAGAAATTTCCTTAAATTACCATATGATTTACATTTCATAGAAAGGATATTTCTTCTCTATCAAGTTACAGAGTGCGAGCACAGAATTGCTATAAAAGTTATAATAAAAAATGATTGTTTAAAATTTTTAACACCCTGTAGATTAAAGTACTAAAACGTTTAGGACTTATGTTAACAAGGTGATGTTGTTTTTTGAAAGAACGGAGTTAGGAGGGAATGTTGTTGCTTTTTGATTTTTTTTTGATAGATAGGACTTTTTGGTAATCCTGGTATTTATGAATAATGAGTATTCGAATACCGAAGTTCCGTATTAGATCCAACTCGGTGGCCATTTACTGTATAGTTTACCCTGGTCCCGAATTACACTGATGATGCCGAATGGTTTATTGACAAAAAAATACCCATATAGGCAAATGTATATATACATATAAGGTTTTAGTTGTGTCCAACTTTTTTGAAATACAAAAAAAAATTCAATGTTTTTCTCGGGCCCCCTCTAGGACACTCTCAGGTTTGATGGCTAGTTACCCTTATGGCCACGTATCAAGCCGACTGTACACAATAGGCCCGGATTCCGACTGCCAAATCAGCGCTTCGAAGAGCTCCTTCTTCTAACTGCTGTATGTTTGAAACAACTTTGAATTTTTAAAAATCACTTTATACCGCATTCTAA
Organism: Listronotus bonariensis; assembly: GCA_014170235.1. Taxonomy (NCBI): domain Eukaryota; kingdom Metazoa; phylum Arthropoda; class Insecta; order Coleoptera; family Curculionidae; genus Listronotus; species Listronotus bonariensis. The sequence continues at coordinate 9,155 of JACEGR010011870.1, read as the reverse complement.
ACATGTTAAAACAGCAATTTATAAAAAAAAAACGATTTTTTTAAGCTTATCACATGGAATGACCCTTTTAAATAAATGCCTTTTCGTCAAAAACTTTGTGGCAGGCAGTGGTCGAAATTATTTAACAATAAAATACAATACAATAATATTTAAGTACAATAACTGTATCTGAAATTTAGATGTTTCCAGTACGTTTTCTTATCTCTAAAATGCATTATTTCTGTAGGTAGATGGCGTTGCTAGGCGATGTACTTTTCCAGCCATGGTCAGGAATATTTTTCTACTACTGTATAAATAAGAAAACTTTGTGGTCCTAGCAACGCGAATGATAACGAAAGAGAACCTTCGTGTTACCTGGTTGCTAAGCGTTGCTAGCTACGAAAGTAATATTTTCAGCGCCTGGACAAAAAGTAAGAGTAAAAAAAATGAAAATATGCTTGTGGGAAATATTAGGATTTAATTATAAAAAGTAACTAATTTATGACAAAATATTTTAAAAAACTAGGTTAGGTATTGACATTAAAAGTAATTGTGCAATTTGAGCAATTAGCAAAAGAAATTGAAGGAATAATACTTGAATTAACAGTTTTTAAATTTGTTGTTGGGGTATCGTTATCACCTTTAACTACGTTAATATTCATACATATTTTCACTGTTACTTCATTAGAGGAAATATTGGTAGGAATTTCGTGTAAAATCTTCTTTGAAATTTCCACCTTATTACTATAGGATTCAGCAATATATCCCTCCACAACAGAAGAAGACTTCCAACCTCCATGCCTTTTTAAGTCCGAAATATCGACATCCGAAGCATTGGCAAGGAACGTAGTTGACGTTCTTCTAAAAGAATGGCCATTGTATCTACTGATGTCTTCAAACTTCAAAAACTTCGCAATTTCTTTAGGTACATTTGAAATAGTGTGCTTTCCAATTACTTGATTAACACATTTACCTCTTTCATAACGATACAATAAGCGCTCATCTAGAGCATTCCTTGGTCTCAGCTTAATATTTTCCTGTAGAAATCTGACATAAGGAACTGAGCCTTCATCGTTGGTTACTAAAAGTTTCTTTTAACTTTATTTTTAGACTCCACTATTTTTACTATAGCCACGTCATTTCTTATTTCTACATCACTTAGCTTCATTCTGTATATTTCGTCTGTCCGGCATGCCCCAGCCACTCCCATAATGGCTATTACTTTCATTGCTAAGTAACTTTGATCAGGCGCGTTAAGTAAAAACTTTATGATTTCTTCTTTTTTAAAATTTTTTGACTTTTTTGCCTCATATAACCATCGTTTTTCCTTTTAATAAAAGCAACTAGTTTCTTGAACTCCGAAATATCTTGATTTTTGTTTACGGAAATTGTTAACTTGAGCATGGAATATACAGACCAGAGGGTTGGTGGTGATAAAGACTCGGATTTTCTTGAAAATACGCCAACATCACATTCTCGTCAATCCGAGCTAGCTTTTTTGTAGCAAGCCATTCAGAAAACGATTTATATGTTTGATGAGTAGTGTATCCCCTTACTTGGGCGTGGGAACTTTTTGGGCGCGACTACCGCCAGACCTACTAGGAACTTTGATGCTACTGCGCATGCGCGTCATATTTAGGAATCTTGCACAACGTGTTTTTAGGGGCGTGGTCAATCTGTCAAATGTCATCTGTCACCTGTCATATGTCAAAATCTCTGACGTCATATTTGAGTGTAAATAGGGCCTTAACAGTTTTTAACGTATATCTTGGCTTCTAGTTGGTTTGATTTTAGTCTAAGTTAAGCTTATTATCTCAAGATCTCCGACGTCATTAAATATTTAGGAATCTTGCACAACGCGTTATTTTAGGGCGTGGCCAATCTGTAAAACGTCGTCTGTCATCTGTCAAATGTCACCTGTCACCTGTCATATGTCAAAAATCACGTGACTTACAAAATGGCCACCATGCGGGGGATACTTGCGCGGGGTGTAAGCGGGGGCTTAAGCGCAGGTGTAGAGCTTTTCAAGGTCAAAGCATACGTCAACAATAACAAAGATAGCTGCGGGTAGATAATAAACGGTAAAAAAACAGTGGTAACTAAATAAAAAGCAGTGTTTGTAGTAAAGCATTTATTATTATAAAATAAAAAAAATACATACATGGTTGTCATATTTCTAAATAATTCTTAGAATAATACCTTATAAAATAAATAGCAGTGTTTACAGTAAAGCAATTATTTTTAAATTAAAAAATACATTGTTGCCATATTGCTAAATAATTCTTAGAATAATACCTTATAAAATAGGATATTTAATTATAAACTCAACATGTATTTTGGTACGTGTTCGTATTTTATCTCCTAAAAATAAAATATAATCATTTAAATTTAACTTCTGGTGTAACAACTCGCTTGGTTTTTCATATGCTGTTGTGTTTATATACGTTTTAACAGGTGTGTCGATATTAACATATTCAATAATTCCACTTGTAATGGGAAACCTGTAGTAATCAAATTTTGTGCCATTTATTAAAAGATGTTTTGACAAACCCTTTTCGCAAACCAACATAATATTCATGTAACCATACAAGTTGTTTTCGGGCTTATCCTTTACACCATCTTCTGTTTTAAGCTTTTTTGCTAAATGATACGGATGAGTTAAATTACGTCCGAATTTGTCGAGAGTCATCTTGAAAATGATGTTATATTACTAAATCAACTCTTTTTATTCAATAATATCGGCTTCCTTTAACTCTTCAATAATACTCATAATCTCATTTTGGTGGTTATTATTACCCACTTGCTTGCTAGCCATTAACAATCTTAATCTATCCACAAGCTCATTTGGATCATCCCAGTAAATATAATCAGTTTTATTATTGTTAAATATTTTATGTTTAGTATCAATTGGTAAACCATAGCCTTGAAGATTTTGTGCTCTTGTAATTCGCAACTGTTTATCGCGTTCTTTTTGTTTTCTTATTCGCTCCTCTTTTATACGTTCGAGTAATGGTTTAATTGTTAACATGTACTTGACACCTCTATTACCAGCATGCTGTTCGTTTTCATCAAAATTTCTCTTACTAGCATTCGTTAGTAAAACCAATTTTGCAAATGCTCGCTCGTCTAGTGCTGTAAATTTGTTTTTTTAACGGATGCTAGTAGTAAAGAGAAAATTTTGATGAACGAACAACTGTAATAGAGGTGGTCAATACACATGTTAACAGGTAAACCATTATGAACGTGGGAGGAACGTGAAACAGAGAAGACGCGATAGCTGGTGCGGTACAAGGCAAATCTTCGAAGAATATGATTTACCAGTGATATAGGCAAAATATTTAACGAAGTAAAACTGATTATATTTACTGGGATGATCCAGATGGCTGTGAATAAGGTAACAATAGCTGAAATTAATTGTGGCAAGTAATTATATTGTGAAAGTTAAGGAAGCCGATATTAACGAATAAGCGTTAATGTGTAACATCATTTTCAGAATATTTAATCCCGTATCATTGTAAAAAGCAAAATGAAGATGATGTAAGAGACAAGCCCAGCTATTAACTAATGGTTATGAATATTAGTGGTTTGCGAAAAATTTGTCAAACATCTTTTAATAAATGGCGCAAGTGATTACTGATTTCCAATGCAAGTGGAATTGTGAATATGTGTATCGACGCACTATTAGGCATATGTAAACACGGCAGCATGGCGTAAGCAGATACCAGAAAGTTAAATTTAAATGATATATTTTTAGGAGTAAAATACGAACACTGTAAATATGTTGGTTTATAATTAAATATCTATTTTAGGTATTGATCACAAGAATTATTTAACAATGAATGTATTTTTAATTTAAAACCAATTGCTTGCAAACACTGCTAGTATTTATAGGTATTATTTCTGAAATTGACTAAATATGACGGCCATGTATGTATTTTTATTTTTATAAGCATGCAAACACTGCACCACTGTTTACCGTTTATTATCTACCGCAATATCTGTGTTATTGTTGACGTGTCTTTGTTTTATGAAGCTACTTGCGCAAGCACCTTCCCATGGTGGCCATTTTGTATTGTTCTCAGATGTTGTTGTGAATGACGAACGACATTTGGTATACACAAATATTTAATGACGTCAAATCTGAATAATAAGCAACAGACTAAATCAAACCACTAAACTGGAATATACGTTAAAGAAACTGTTAGCCTATTTATAATGCTTCCATTTTGATGTTGGTGACGTATTTGTTGGTGCGCCCCCCTGGACCGTGCAGAACTACAAGCTGTTCGCGATGCGCTATTCACAATGGGTCGCGACCAGTCTTCCCCGCTACAGGGAGTTACTACTCGTCAAACATATATTTTCTGGTGACTGCTCAAAAGCTTGTGGCTCGGTTGACAGCTGACTGTTTTCGGAAATCGGTCATCTTACCCAACCCGATCTGTACCTCGGCTAAATAACCGAGTTGGCAATTTCCGTAGGCAAATCAGATACCTTTCGAGGTTCCAGAAAACTAGTTGCTTTTATTAAAGGAGAAAGGCGATGATTCCATCCTTTTAAAAAGAAATAAAGTTTTGCAACGCGCCTGATCAGAAGGCAACAGTAATGTATGTATTATGGGGTAACTGGCACCGGACGAGCACGAAGTATACGAATGAAACTAGCAAGTGATGCGAAAATGACCTACTGAGCAAAAACAATGGGTCTAAAATGAGTTAAGCAGTAACCAACGACGAAGAAGACTCAGTTCCTTATATTTGAATTTGAAAAATATGAAAGCTGAACAGGAATATGCAGATGACGATGCCTGACAATGGGTGAGGCCAAGATATTGTTGATCAATAATTTGAGCTTGCCTTATTCAAATGTACTTACAAAGAAGTGAGTTTTACATTTGAGTCGGTGAATACAATATTGGAAGGGCGTCGGCTACGCCTTGTCGGATGATCATTATTTCGGACTTGGGCGTAATTCTGTTATTAGTGCTGAATCTGGTAATGGTGGAAATTTCAAGCCGCCAATATTTCCTCATGAAGTAACGGTGAAAAATATATGTGGTTAAGGTGTTAATGCCCTGGCTGAAGTAAACAGGTCAATTCCAATTATTCCTTCATTTCTTTTTGCTTGAGCCCCAGCTCAGAGTACACAGTGCTGTGTCAATACCTAACCTATTTTCAAAATGACTGTCGCAGAGTGGTGCTTTTACTCGGTGCGTCCTAATATTCCCGCAAGCTCCTCATTCTCTCTTTTGTCCCGGGCCATGTGCCTCGTGGCTTAACACGGCAGCAGCGGCCGGGTGTACGAAGATTCTCTTTTCGTTCATCATTCCGTTGCTAGGACCGCAAAGGTTCTCTTATTACATTGGTGAAAAAAATATTCATCTTAACCTCTGAAATAATGCATTTTGAATGAGAAGAAACATGCTGAAAAACAAATTTCAGATACGGTATTAGCTGCCCAAATATTGACAACCGATATTCTTTTATTGTTAAACAATTTCCGACCACTACCTACCTGAGATTTTGACAATTTGTCAAAGGGTCAAATTCCATATTGATAGCAAAAAAATCGTTTACATAAATTGCTGTTTTGCTATGTTGAAATATGACATATAGGTACCAAAATTCAGAAGTTGTTTCAAACATACAGCAGTTAGAAAGAAGGCCAACTCAGCATGATCCGGAGAATCGGAAGCTGGTACAGTCGGCGATACGTGACCTGTAAGCTTAACCATCAAGAAACCTGAAGTACGTATTTCAAAGTTGGACACAAAACGCATCAATAAAATTTGCCTATATGTTTTTGTCGGTAAACCATTCGACGTCAGTGGTCGGGACCGAAACGCTATACGGTAAATGACCTGCCGGATCTGAGAACTTCGGCTGTTCAGTATAATTATTCATAAGAATACCAGGATTTGGTCTAATCTACCATCGAAAATCGAAGCAACGAGCTTGCGACCCTCTGCTCATTCTTTCGAAAACAACATCACCAAGTCCTAAACGTTTTGGCTACACCAATCTGCAGGGTGTTAAATTTTAGCAATCATTTTATTATGTTTTATGGCAGTGCTGTTCAACAAACTTGCTCTGTAACTTGATGAAGCCATAATGTAAATCGCTATGGTAATTTAAGGAAGCCCTACTTTTCTATCAGTGCAGAGAACGTATTTTAAGAGTTTGTGAGGCGCACCATTTACATCAGGGAGCATTTCTTGGCATGAAAAGCCAGTGATTAGGGTTTATGGAAGGCTGAGATAAAGGGTATTTGTTGTCTGCTCGACTTTCGCTTTGTATCATTTTTAATATCAATTATACGATAAAAAAAAACATCGTATATTTGATAACAAGCCAAAAAAATCGGCATATATCAGAGCAAACAAATTGAGTAAAAAAATATTTTTATAAAAAGAAACGGCAGCTAGACAAGGCATTTACTACCAACCCACCCATGAACATTACAGGCTATTTTTTTCTTTAGCAATCAAATGTTTTCTAATGCGTGATAAGCCAAATTACAAGAAACTCCGGGTGATATGAAAGTTATTATTTAAAAAAATGACTCTTTGGCTGCTTTCATAATTCAAGAGAACCCATGTTTGTGAAGCATTTTTAAGAACTGATGTTATGAATGACATTAAAGAAAGCCTCAGTGGTTCTTTGCATAAAAAAATGTGGAGTTACTACAAAAGAACTGCCAACAACTGCTGACTTTGCCTGTTCGCAGACGGTTATTTTTGTGGCAATTGTAACAATCAAACAACTGTTTTGTCATATGTATTCCAAGTGGTTGGAAGACGTTCAATGGCTGGCTGCCGATACATTATGAGAGAACTGTAATGGTAGGGAGGCCCAGAGAGGATTTCGGATTTGCCAACGTAATTCGATATGCTTGTTAAAGCTGCCTTCACTGAGGAAGCCCACAGCTTGTACAGATGACAATAAAGGAAGCAAAAATGTACCATCGAAAGAACGTCGGCATCAGGCGCAGGGCAGGGTTGCATGCCAATGTGTTCCCGCTGTCTGAGAATTTAATTGCGTAAAGGAAGAGCTACAAGCGATCGAGTCCGATTCACGAGCATTGTTCTACCTTTTGGCCAGGAGATGGCGAAAAATATGCTCCGATACAACTGACATTTCCTAGTAAAATATGTCTTCCGCGACGCGTCTATGGCCACCTTTGCCGATGAAAAGGTATCGTATATTACGTCGTATCATTTAAAGCGGCAATAGGCGTCTATGACAGTAAATTCCCTTCTGCATCTCGAAGCTCCGCCGTCGAATCGCTTGTAGCATAGGAGATCGATGATTGTTAATGCACGGGGTCATCCAACAGAACAGGGAGCCAATTCAACTTTCTGTATTTTTTAAAAATCTTGAGATGCTTTGGTTGCGTGACTTGCAATGCTCTTTTGAAAATGACGCTTCGAAAAAAGCTCCAGCAAAGGATTTTTGACATCTAACTTTGTTTCAAATGGAATGCCTTTTATTTCATGAAGAACTTTATCTTTAGCGTAAAGTATACCACGACTGTTATCTTGTTTAAATATGTTTATTTTTCGAAGAGGTATCGTGACTGTACATACATTATAGACCTTACGCCACCACCATACCAGGTATTCCACCTGCTGAATATCTGTTGAATATAAACCCATAACCATGTTCGAAAGAAAAGGTAAGAATAGTATTTATTAAGGGAAATATTAAAACTTTAAAAAATGAATTATTACTAAATTACTCACAAAAATACAAGCAAGGCATATGAAGTCTCAGAATGCTCGATTTATAGCAGCCTGACCGACAATATAATAAAAAAAGAAATTTTAATAAAATAAATGTCAATAATTGGGCTTCATACTGGTCACTGTAAATGATGAATGTGTCCCAGTAACCTGCATTGATACGCTTTCTCTGAAAATGCGTTTAAACTTTGGCCAGCCCAAAATATGGTTTCGCTCTGCGAATACTTTGTCTCTTACCTTTTCGTTTCTTTAGATGTTATTAGGGCGACCCCAATAGTCCCAGAGTGAGAAGCTCTGGACTATTTGATGACCCAGTAAAGATCGTCAATCATTGTACCGCTTCATTTTAAGATTCTGGTGGTATTGAGGAGAATAACCATCTGTTATGATCTTATTGAGTTTTCCGGGGCAGTTGGTTACCGGTTTCGTTAAGGTATGGTACCTTGACACCGGTAACGTTCCGTGATAAATATTGGACCATTTATTTAACATTCCGCGCCAGACGTTGAGAGTTCTACTGCCTACTTTTATTTTCAAAAAAAATTTTCTAGAGATACAGTTGCAGTGATATTTATTATGGCGATTAAGCTTCAGCGATAATGGCTTCATCAAGATCCGTAAAATTTTTAAGGTGCAGATGATCTTTAGTATACAAGTGAGGCGCCGCGGCAAATCAGATTCTTACAACGCGATATGCGAACGAAGAAAATGAGGAGCATCTAATTTTTATTGTGTTCTGTATGAGCTGTTCGCAATAACATTCTTCTTGTAGGCATCTCGAGCACGTCAATCGAAGCCAACGAAACTGTGTAAAAATATTGCGCAATGATATTCGTGGCGGCATGTTTTCTTTTGTCTTAACATTTTGTCTCTTCAAACATTCTTAAAGTGTGTTTTGTGTTTCTTTTGGACATCTTACGTTACTAATCTGGATATAGCGGCATTTATGAAATAGGAGTGATAATTGTAGACAATTTATCTCAATGGTATTTCATTTGGTAATTTGTTACAACAAATAATAGTATATTTGAACGACATACACCAGTATACGGGGCTGTAGTACTACCCAGGTGTGGCGGCGCGGCAAACCAAATTTGATCTCTTTCAGAAAATAGCATATTTAAATAAGACAAATAATCAAGGTATATGAGACTCTTTCAAATATGAGTGAGACGTCATTTAAAGGCAGGGATTTTACATGCCATAATAACACATTTCAGTCCCGACACGACGCCAGGCATAAAAAGATTGCATGAAGCTATATCGTAACGAGCCTACGAGAAGAATCAAGGTGGCACCCCTGTTCAGTCGCGTTTGAATTGACCTGGCTATGGTGTCCGACACATTCCCAAATCGGTTTTAACAATCACCACGTTGAGCTACAAAAAAATATAATCGAGAATGTCAAATGTACGAATTCCAGCTGACAGCTGTT